>CAIGQW010054212.1:338983-350899 GCA_903798125.1 Danio choprae
CACATCTGACCAGTGAATCCAGCTCATGTAATCTATATAATCAAACATGTTTCCATCCAAAAATGCAAATAAAACTTAAGAGCAAAACTGGAATATCGCATAAAACATTTGCAAATAAAGCATCTATTACATCCAAAGAGTCAATTTATTTGCATCCATTTAGCATTTCCATTATGCACTTTTCATGCGATATTCCACAATGCACATAAAAACAGGTGGATAGAAACAAACGCTAATGTTTGTCCAGGACTTCCACTCCCACATCTGCAAACACACATTCCTGACCTGATCTATCCCATCTGTGTGATCTGTGTTGAGATGAAACCGGTCTGACCTGCTGTGTCGTTTCAGAAGCCGCAGGTAAAGACACCTCTGGAAGTAACGGAGAGCTCCTGCTGCGGCTTCATTCCCAGTATCCCGGAGACATCGGCTGCTTCTCCATTTACTTCCTCAACCGCATCGTGCTCCAGCCGGGAGAGGCCATGTTTCTGGGGGCAAATGAGCCTCATGCTTATCTGTCCGGAGGTCAGAGGTCATCATATTACTCAGAAAACATGTTTTTTTGTGTGTGAATTTTAGTAATATATAATTTTAATTTTAGTTAATCATCATTTTAATAACAGTAATAATGTGAATTCTTAATATTCACATAATTATTAATAATATTGGTAGAATTCTATTTATTTAATACATTTTATTACATGTGTTGTGTATATACAAGTAATATTAATACTTATATATATATATTAAGAAAATACAAAAATACTATATAAATGTAAAATATATTCATTAATATTTACTTTATACTATTACAAGTATTAAGTCTAATCCATAATCATCTATTTCATCGAGGTTGGATTGTTGTGCTTTGTATTAACATACATTTATTAATATTAATTTAATAATGGATACTGTTTAATTATTGTTTATTTATTCCATTTAGGTTGTGCAATTCCTATTTTGTATTATATTTATTTAATAATATTCACACAATAACCCATTATAATAATTTATTGCTGTTCATTTATTGCATGTAGTTTGTGTATTTGAATTTTAGTGAAATGTCTTTATTGTTATGCATTTAATAATCTATAATATTAGTTTAAAAATAAATTAATAATCATTTATTACATGTAAGTTGTATATATTAACATTTTGTGAAATACTATCATTACGAATGTAATAATCCTTAATATTATATAGTATAATATAATAGTTTGCATGTATTACAGTCTGCGTAGGTTGTTGTTGTCATAAATGTTTCATATATGTTGTCATTACGTTTTTGTGAAATATATTAATATGCACAATATTTGTCATTTGTTTTTGCAGACTGTGTGGAGTGTATGGCGTGTTCTGATAACACCGTTCGTGCCGGACTGACCCCCAAATACATAGACGTGGACACTCTGTGTGAGATGTTGAATTACTGCCCAGCTCCCGTCAGTGCCAAAATCTTCCCCTGTGTGCGGGACAACGCCGACCCCTGTGTCTACCTCTACGACCCTCCTGTGCCAGACTTCACAGTCATGAGAATACAGGTCCAAATACACACATTCAGCCCAATGCCGGCGGCTTAGACAGATTCAGTCCTGTCGTTTAAAGTGCCCCTGCTATGGTTTTTCATTATGCAGTATGTTGTGAAGGTCTCCTACAACATGCTCCCATCCATTAAGTCAAATATCACTTTAACTTTCTCATAATGTGCATCACAGTATCAGCTCTGTTCTGACAGTGTTTAAAATCATTGGTTCAAGGATCTGATCTCTCTAAATCCTGTCTTTCAAGAAGACTCTGCTTTGATTGGTCAGATGACTTTGCTATGCTTTGATTGGTCACATAGCCCTTCTTTGACCTTATTGGGCTCTTATTGGTCCGACGACTCCACTCTGATTGGTCAGTTGACTGCACTCTTCTCTGATTGGTCAGATGACCCTATTGTGCTCTTATTGGTAAGATGAGTTGACTGCCCTTATTGGTCAGATGACCTTATTGTGCTCTTATTGGTCAGACAACTCTTTTCTGATTGGTCAGATGACCCTATTCGACTCTGATTGGTCAAATTACCCTATGGCACTCTGATTGGTCAGATGACCGCCTTGCGCTTTGATTGGTCAGATGACACTTTCTTAAGATTGATCAGATGGCCCTACTCTGCTCTAATTGGTCAGATGACCCTATTTGACTCTGATTGGTCAAATTACCCTATGGCACTCTGATTGGTCAGATGACACTTTCTTAAGATTGATCAGATGGCCCTACTCTGCTTTGACTGGTCAAATGATCCTATTGTGCTTTGATTGGTCAGATGACTTTACTATGCTCTGATTGGCCAGATAACCCTATTGCGCTCTGATTGGTCAGACGACTCTACTTTGATTTGTCAGATGATCCTACTGTGCTCTGATTGGTCAAACGACCCTACTCTGCTTTGATTTGTCAGATGATCCTATTGTGCTCGGATTGGTCAGACGACTCTGCTCTAATTGGTCAGATGACCCTATTGCGCACTGATTGGTCAGACGACTCTGCTCAGATTACCCTATTGCACTCTGATTGGTCAAATGACCCTATTGCACTTTGATTGGTCAGATGGCCCTAATCTGCTCTGATTGGTCAGGTGACCCTATTGAACTCTTATTGGTCAGACGACAATACTCAGCTTTGATTGGTCAGATGTCTCTAATGCTCTCTGATTGGTCAGAATCAGATGACTTTACTATGCTCAGAATTGGTCAGATGACCCTATTGCGCTTTGATTGGTAAGATGACTGCACTCTGCTCTGATTGGTCAAATGGCACTACACTTCACAAAAAAGGACCATAACCATAATCTGCTCTGATTGGTCAGATGGCATTTTTTCTTTGGAAGACAGTAAATCTTTTATTATTTTGCATTAATTAATATTCACAAACCGCTTCACTGCACACTGCAAAATAGTAGTAACCACTAAAACATAACAGGGGCACTTTAAGAGTAATATGATGCTAATGTAGCTGTTGTTCTTCAGGTGCCGTCCTCGATACAGCAGTATACTGTGAGTGCTCTGGATTCTGCAGGAATCCTGCTGGTCATTGACGGTGAGGCCGTCGCCACGTCTGCTGCTGCACTCTCTGACATCACTCTGAAACGAGGCTCCGTGCTCTTCATTTCAGCCAATGAGAGCGTCTCCTTACAGATGACATCATCCACAGGCATGACCATGTTCCGAGCGTGCTGCTTACTGTAGGAAACACTTGAGAAACATCCCATTACCATCCGTTCTGTCCTAAATCTGCTAAAACACCTCCAGTAGAACTCATGTTCCCATGTTTTTTGGCCTCATCATGAACATGCATGACGAATAACCCCTCCTTAGTGGGAGATTATAATTATTAGAATGACATTTAGTGTTGAAATGCCTATGCTAACCAAAAAAAAAACAACAGTTTGAGGTTTTGAACGAGGTTGTTCAATCGTTGTGCATGTTCTTCAGAAATATGTCAGCATATAAATTCATTTAAGTCGACATAAAATAAAGAAGGGACATAAAATAATGAGAGAAAGGATATTTAATCAGAAAACTGCAAGGGATTTTACTGTACGGTGAAAAGTAAGAGTTTAAACCACCAGCATTAAATCAACTACTGCTAGGATTTTAGGAATTCTGTATTATTAGCCCTATAAACCAAACGCTTAATGGTTAAAGTTATTAGATTTTGGTGAAAGTATATAAATTATTTCCAATTATATACACTTTTTTTTTTCTTTCTTTAGAATGGCTTGCACTGAATAATCATAATAATAAAATGGTTCCCGAAAAACAACCAAATGCGAACATAAGGGGAACGTTCTTTTATCAAGCAAAAAATAAGTGGATGCGAATGCTATTGAAAGTTTGCACATGTCCGCAACTGCTCTTAGGTTAAAAATAAGATGGTAAGATTTATTTCCTAGGAAAATATGACATTAAAAGTGCATGGTATTAAAAAATGTTTGACCACAGTCCCAAAACACACTGGCAGCCAATCAGAAGTGGCAACGTGTCTAGAAATATAGTGTAGATGTCAAAAAGGGGCGGAGTCCTGTCGTGTTATAGCCGTGTTTGTTTGGGTGCTTTCAAATATCATCATCATTTGGTAAAACTCTATTAAGTGCTACTTTAAATGGGTCACTTTGAGAGTCCAAAAAGCATACAGGCAAAACAAAATTAATCCCAATGGCTACCAATGACACATTGAGGTCTTATGAACAAAACGGTCAATCTATGGAAGAAATTTAACATTATTTACTAAATATTTCCGTAATACTTTAGGTCACAATTCATGCTATTAACTACTGGTTTATTACCTGGCTATTATTAAGATATGAACTGTTTATTAGTAGTTATAAAGTATGATCCTATTCTGCATCCCTAAACCCAACTTCTACCATACTATTATTAAGCTAGTAATGTTAGGTAATGGTTTGTGCAACTGTGCCTAAACTAAAGTGTTACCAATATTTCCTTTAATTCTAATGAACAGTATGTGCAGACACAAACTTTCATTTTTAGGTGAACTGTCCCTTTAAGAGTATAAATATGGTCGTGTTTGACGGATCATTTAAATGCACGGATGCATGATCACTCGCTATTGGCTGCAAGATATAAACGTTTCATGAAACCAAATTGGCTCCATTGGAGATGTTCTGCATAAGGATGATGAAACACCTTTTGCATGTTCAAAAAAACAAAAACCTTTAAAAAAAAACACACACACAGATATAGGACAGAAACTATTTTACTTTTACATAAAAACCCGGTAACGTTGCCTTGAGACCAATTTTAACGTTTTTAAGACCTTTTCCATGGCACTACAGTCACAGACACACTCTTCCAACACCGGAAACATGTTCAGGGCTTTATCGAGGATGTGAGTTTTGTGATTTGATTAGCAGTTCGGCTAATTTTAACTCGGACCCTGAAAAAGTGTTTTCATACGTGTGAAACTTTGTTACCGATTTCTATTCTCCCTTCTTTGTGGCTTGATGTGTGGTTATGCTTTTATTGCTGTAGTTACTATTTGCACTTTTTACCGTGTGGAGAGCACAAAGGATGCTGGGAAAATTCCCGTCATCCTGAAGTTTGTTTACTGTATTTTTAGTGCCCTCTTCAGATATATGTAAAGCCAGACCACTGACCTCAGCCTTGTTGGTTTTCAGAATAATGTCTAATATTTTTTGGAGCCGTGTTAATGGCCGTTCACACCAAGCATGATAACTATAAAGACGGAGTTGTAGAAATCGCTCAATGTAAAACAGCAGAGTTCAGACCACAACTTTAACGATTATTACGTAGAGGAACGATATCATTGTGATTACTTTCCGAATGATTTACTTTCCAGCTAATAAATGATAAAACACTGACTGCCATGTAGAATCCATTGAAATATAAAGAGCCAGTTAAAGCTACAGACGACATTGTGGAGAAGCCGTCCTTTCAACAATTATTTAAAGATAATGACTAGTTAAACATGAGAGGGAATGATCAATTTTGAAGCTATGTAAGCCATGCTAGCAAATTGAGGTATAAAAATAAAAGTACAACAGTCGCAATAATCGACTTCTATCGTGTAATAAAATGGACATGACTTTAAATATTTTAGCTGCTTGCCGGCTTCTGTCATATCATCTAATCTCCACTGGAGGCGTCAGCGAGTTCGGGGAACTCTTTTACAAGCAATCCTTACTAACATTTTACGTTTTGTCAGTTTAGTGGCTAATTTATACGAGTTCAGTCATATGAAAATGTACGATTTTAAAAAGGAGGCGTGGCACCCAACCCCGCCCCTAAACCCAACCGTCATTGGGGGATGAACAAATTGTACGAATGAGATCATACGAATTCATATGAATTAGCCGCTAAATCAAAACATTACAAATTTCCGTGAGATTGTGTTGAATTTTCCTAAAAACTACTGACTGGTTTAGAATAAAGTGTCCTGTTTCGAATCTGCAGTCCACTTCCAGAAAATTGACGATTCCCGAATAACGACAAAGTATTTTACAAGGACATTTACATGTTGTTTTTGTCCCTTGAATGTGTTTATTTCTATCTATAGGCTGTTGTATTATCATTATATAAACACAGGCATAAATTGGTCTTAAAATGACAATTTCACTTGTCACAATATTTTCTATGACAATATATTACCAACAGAAATTACTTATCGTGACAGGCCTATGTTCCACTACACTGACTGCGGTTGATAAACTTTTTAACTATGTTTCCATCCGCCTGTTTTTATGCACATTTTGGATAATCGCATAAAAAAAAATGCTTGATGAAAACGCCAAGATAAACGTATGCGCATAACTGAGCAGGATGAACTTTTTATTCGATAAGAAGAAAAAAACTGCACAAACTACGATGGAAACACTTTTACGTAATAAATTACAGTGTGCGCTATATAGAAACTATATAAGAGATCATGTGATCATAAAAATGAGTGCGACATCATTAATGGACTTTTTTTAGCACACTGTAAAACATCTGAAATGTTGTTTTGCTCATTTCTAAAACCCCTCACCCGTCAGTCCGTCATCACAGTGCTTCAGTATTAATATTATTATATTATTATTCCCTCCAGAACTGTCTTGAGCATCTGTCTGCGCTCCCAAAAAGCATCTCACGCCACCAAAAGCACCGTATTGCATTCACTGTGTTTCGTCTTCATCTTCTGAGACTCAACTCATTTATTAGAGAAGAAAAAGACCACAGTGGCTTTTCTGAACGCACTCAACTACATTTCTCTGTCTGATATTTGGTGCCAGTTTGACCATATTGTTCTCTTTGACTCATCGGATGGAAACGATGCATTATATCGCTAATGTTTTATGCACTATTCAAGTTTTGCACAAATTCAATCCACATATTTTGGTGGAAACAGAGCTACTGTTTGATTAGATAGATTACACGAGCTGGATTCACTGGTCAGATGAGCTAGAAACCACACAGTGAGTTGGTTATAAGGGGTAATGCAGCATAAAATTAAAATAATGTTATCGTTTGCTGGTGTGGACCCAAATATAGTTGTTATATTTATAGTTATCGTCATTAGAGTGAACGGCCCTTTATTCTCTGTTCTGAGATCAGCGCATGCATTCGATGGCTAAAGTCTGAATGAATGATGAATGTATGGCACTTTCTGAGCTGTAATGAAGCATGTGTCTGCTAAGAGGAACTCTGTATGTAATCTCTATTAAATAAAACTTGTGTAATCTTTCATCTGCTGTTTCACCTGCTCAGTTATGGACAGTTTTTATGATATGAAGAACTTACGCAACAGCTTTCCCAGACAAAGGTTGTGTCCTCATTTACCGACGGTGGTTTATTGGATCTTTGTGTTTGCTTTAGTCATGTAGCCGTTATTATTGTTTCCCTTTGGGTGCAGTTCAAACAGGATATGAGAGCTGATATTCATAAAACAATGCATTTAGATGTACATGTCATGATGGGGAAAAATGGGGAAAGACTTGTAATGAAGAAATTACAAAGGAGGATTGCAGCCTAAACCTGAAATTAATTAGTCTAAAGCTTATGATTGAATATTTATTTAATTGTTGTTCATCATTAGTATTAAATTACTGTGCTTATTGTACATGTTTTTGTATAAAATCTGATTAACTGAAAAAAAAATTATAACTATAATTATTTTAACTAAAATTCATTAAATGTTGGGTTTCTGTTTTTTTTTTAAATAAAATTAAAATATTAAATAAGTAAATAAATAGTAATAAGAGTAACAAATAAAGTAAATAAAAAAATAAATATTTATTTTAATAATATTTAAATATTTAATAATAAATATTTAATGTTGTAATAATAATATAATTATTATTGATATTTAAATATATCTTTCTCAATATAACATGCATATAACACACTACAATGTGAGTGTATGTGTATGTTACAGATTCGTTTATAGTAATTATTTAATATATTTTACATGTTATATTTCCATAGTATAGTAAATATTTAAAAATATAATACTAATATTAAAAAAATACTAATATAAAATTATATGAATGATTAAATATATATAATAATGACCCAAAAAATTATGTAATCAAATATTTAAATGAAAAATTAATTTAATAACAAAATTTTATAAAGAAAAAAAATATATATACATAGAAATGTTTAACAATAAAATGTAAAAAAATTTAATAATTTTATTAAGAACAGCAATAAAATATTAGTTCAAACCATTCAACATATTACCAATAAGCAGTTTTGCTTCATTTTTTCACTCTGAACCGGTTTAGCTGCTCTTATAAATACTGATTTAACTAAAGGATGACTGTGCTTCTGACCTGAGACCAGCTGGACTTGTTTCAGAAATTAATCCTCCTGTTGTTCTCCCGTCATATCTATCGCTTTCCTGAATCTCTCACACAAACCGCTCTGTCCTGATGCTCTAACTGGAACTTGATTGACAGGTGGATCAGCCAATGAGTCGAGAGTGAAAGTGTGCTGCTGAATCTGATTGGCCGAGGGCTTGAGCCTCCAGTAGAGTTTCTGAAGTGCCTGGACGTCCTCTAGTGCATTATGGGCCGCATATGAGACTCCCAGCAGGCTCTTCACCAGGCTCTCCTGCTTAAAGCTCTGCAGGCCATGGTCTTTCAGGAGCTGTCGAGCCAGAGGAAGAGTGTCCACGAAGCCAGAAACCTCCCTCTGGAAGTGTGAGCGGAGGCTGAACTCATCCAGAGCTCTGGCCAGGACGGGACAGTCGAACCTGCGCATACACATACAGTAAAGTCAGAATTATTAGCTCCCCCTGTATATTTTTTCTCTTTGACTCACTGGATAGAACCGCTGCATTATTTCGTAAACCTTTTATGCAAATTCCAGTTTTGCACAAATTAAATTTACATCCTTGGATGGAAACAGAGCTACTGTTTGATTAGTTAGACTACACGAGCTGGATTCACTGGTCAGATGAGCTAGAAACAGCACACTGAGGACACCTGCTGGTTGTTTAGGGGAATGCAAAAATAATTGATTGTGTGTTTGTGTTATTATTGTGTGGTTGTGTATTAAGTTTAGCCTTAATAGAGTGAAAAAGTGCTTGATTGATTTGTTTTAAAGGCCTATGACTGTAAGATTTCAAGTCTATTTAAATCATTTGTGTACCAGAAATTATAACAATGAAAATTTATTGCATTTAAAGGTAGTATGTACGTTTTTGACTCTTCTAAAGCATAACACTGCAATAGTAGAGAAAACATTATTATTGCATCAAGCTTATCTGATTTGTACCTGCGTATGTTGTGTCCGAGGAGCAGTGGGCGGTCCAGCATGCGCAGGAAGCTGATGAAGGACAGCAGGGCTTCTCTGAGGGAGCTGGTGAGCAGCGGCCGGCGGTGCAGGAACAGACGCTGATGTTTCACACTGAAGCCTGTGATTCTGGAGGCTCCGCGCTGGAACGGTCGACGGGGAACCATGAAGAGGTTAAAAGTGTGACCTCCACTCACCGCGGCCAGCTGGACGATTTCACACGAGGAGTCTGGAGGAGGAGAATATATCAAGAGTTCATTGACAAAATAAATAAATACATTAATAACTGTATTATAACATGATAAAAAAAACTATATAATATAAAATTTATATAAAGTTATCTTTAATTAGTTATTTTTACACACGTATACACACACACACACACACACACACACACACACACATACATATACATATATATATATATATTTTTTTATTATTATTAATTTTTTTATTATATAATACATGTTCTTTTAAGAATATATATAAATCTGTCAAAGTAGACAATAACTTTTTTGTGTAAACTACACATATCTAATTTTAGATTTCTTTCAGGATTTCTTTAGGATTTTTATCTTTCATATGAATAAAATATGAAATTGAATATTTAAACCTTATTTTTTAATTTATACATAAACAGTAATAAGTTACAATTACTATTATTTACAAATTATAATATACAGATATTATATAGGCTAGGATTTGAGACCATGATGCCAAAATATTTACGATTTCTTAGTACTTTTTTACTTAGTACAAAGAAGCTTGACTATTTAAACTTTTTAAAATTATGTATTTACAATTAATTAGTTTATATAATTATCAATAATAACCATTTGTAAATTATACAGATATAGTATAACGTTAGACAGAGATTTGTATATAAGGTGCCACAAATATACTTTTTTTCCCCTCAAAATACTTAGATACAAGTAAGATCTTTTAAAGAATATTAACTATACCAATAACAATAACTAATAACATATAAGATAATTTAAAACACATACATGAATTCAATTCAATTCAATTTAATTCAATCGTTTGTTGTAAAACGTGACAGATAAATGTAAAAGATCATAGACGAGACTATTAAGTTATTGTGCCCAAATTATTGATATTTATGTTATGTTTTTAACATTTTAACAACTTAAATACACATCTAAAGTCTGTAATTTAACAACATGGTGTCTAAAAATCGTTGTATAACAGCTGTACACAACGTTTTTTGGTCAAAACCCTGAGCTGAGGTAAACACGACTGCTTCATTCATACCATAGTCGACATAATTCCACACATTTAACGAGAATTTGGTGTAAATTGACATACCCAGGCCAGTCGTCTCTAAATCAAAAAACACAGTACAAGGAGAATGCAGAGAGCTACAGTCCACCATCTCTCTTTTCAAACTTTTCACCACTCGCTCGGTGAAGGTTTGGATTATGAATATTCATTACGTTCTGATGGGACGTTTGCAAACAGTCCGAGCTGATTGGATAAAACGCAGACGTCACTTAGCGGGTGTTTTGTCTAGTAGCGAATGATTTATATGAGGGCGTAATCATAAATATCAATAACGTTCAGTGATTGGACGCTCTTGGTAACGGATCATTAATATTCATATTACAAGCTCTTCTGTATTAAACAGCGACATCAGGTGGATTGGAATAACTCAGAAAACCTCGTGTGTTTTAAAAACGCGTATTTTTGAGTAGACTCATATTTTTAAGTATTATTAAAATCACTTTTGTGCTTTTTTTATGACGTCATTCTTGAGCATGTATTTAATTGTAACTACTTGGGACTTTTATTTTGAAAAGTGAGCTTATTCGGGGTTTATTTATGGGGCAGAATAACGCGCGCGTGTGCATGTTTATGTCAACAAGCCTATAATTCACGGCTCTTTATTAAACACACTGCAGCCGGACTCTGTTTATTAGTGTCTGCCTGTGTTTCTGTCTGCAGTTGTGGATCTGGCGCGTTTATTTTAACCCAGAAGAACAGATTGCGGGTTGCCCTACATTTGCCTCTTTTCACAAGGACTGATCATATTGACTCAGGGTAAGAACAGCAATCTATATTAAACAAATAGGAATTATGATATTGTGGTATTATTGCATTGTGATATCGATGCTTGGATTATTTGCGTGTGCAGTTATTCTAAGATAAATATACGGAATACGTAAATTGCTGTAAATATATATATATATATATATATATATATATATATATATATATATATAATTTATTGTGTATATTTAAAAATATGTGTTATTAATATTTGGCCTTGCAAATATGTTTTAACAGTATTATAGCTACAGCTTTTAGTTAAAACTATATATATAATATAATATGTGTTGCTATAATACTGTTATAACACATATTTGCCAGGCCTAGTATTAATAATACACATTTTTTAAACATAATCTATATAATATAAATAATATATCCATATTGTTATTTAAAATGATGTAGTATTTTTGGTGTGAGTCAGTGTCATGATTATATACAATGTTATAGATTATATATAAGATTATATAAAATAGTATATATACTGTGTATATATATTTTATTTTTTTATTGTAATTTTATTAAATAATTTTTTATACAAGCCTAATAA
>CAIGQW010054212.1:352116-363866 GCA_903798125.1 Danio choprae
TATGTTTTACGCAGCGGATGCCCTTCCAGCTGCGTAAAACATATGCTGGATAAGTTGGCGGTTCATTCCGCTGTGGCGACCCCAGATTAATAAAGGGACTAAGCCGAAATGAAATGAATGAATGAATATTATTATAAGATATTATATAGTTATGTAATATGACACAAGCAATGTTGTTTTCCTCGAGCAGTTCGAATGATTTTATTTATTATTCTTTCAAGATAGTAGATACCAACACAAAAACATTCATTCATTTTCCTTCAGCTTAGTCCCTTATTTATCAGGGGTCGCCACAGCAGAATGAACCGCCAACTATTCAGGCTATATGTTTTACACAGTGGATGCCCTTCGAGCCACAACCCAGTACTGGGAAACACCCATACACACTCATTCACACACACACTCATACACTACACCCAATTTAGTTCATCAATTCACCTATAGCGCATGTGTTTGGACTGTGGGGGAAACCGGAGCACCCGGAGGAAACCCACGCCAACACGGGGAGAACATGCAAAGTCCACACAGAAAACTGACCCAGCCAGGACTCGAACCAGCGACCTTCTTGCTGTGAGGTGACAGTGCTGACCACTGAGCCACCGTGCCGCCCAACACAAAAACATTCTCAGGAAAATATTGCTTAATATTTTCATTATCAAACAGAAACCTGTGGAATTGAGGCATCATTTTTTGTCTTTATTTAAAGTATGAATACAAATGTACCTATAATGTATAAAAGGTATTACACCGCAGGAAGTAACTGATGAAAATTGACTAAACTGGCTCAAAAATAATACAGGAAATCTGAGAATATTCATGCATAATTAATAAGGCTTAATAGGTAGTTGCATAATTTATGAAGCTTGAAAGTGAGTCAGCAAAAAAAGGCCAAAGACACAACAAAACTATTAAAACGGAACGGAACCCAAAGATAAAAACTGGCAATAATATAAATAAAATGAACATAATGGTATATTAATCGTACTAAAATATAATCATTTTGAAAAACAAACAGCAAATGCACAGTGAGCAAGCAATAAAAGAAGTCAAATCAAGGCAGAAATGAACAAAGCTTTGATTTTGACCCTGTTTTCACCTCATTTTGAGAATTAAAGAATCAGTCAGTCAGTGCAAAAGCCACAGGCTGGTACGAAAGAGTTTAATTCTGTTGCAATCCCATGATGCATTGCGTTTATGAGCTTTGATTTGCATCTGTGGCTGTTTTTCAAAATATTTTTAGACATCATTTGATTATCATTCATTCATTCATTAATTTTCCTTCGGCTTATTTATCAGGGGTCGCCACAGCGGAATGAACCTCCAACTATTCCAACCGTCAACTATATGTTTTACGCAGCGGATACCCTTCCAGCTGTAACCCAGAACTGGGAAACACCTATACACTCTCACATTCACACACACACTCATACACTACGGTTACCCAATTCACCTACAGCGCATGTTTGGACTGTGGGAGAAACCGGAGCACCCGGAGGAAACCCACACCAACACGGGGAGAACATGCAAACTCCACACAGAAATGCCAACTGGTCCAGCCGGGACTCGAACCAGCGACCTTCTAACCACTGAGCCATCATGCCGTGATTATCAATATAATATATATATATATTTAAGCATGTATTCTGCTAAGGTTTCTTGTGAGATCTAAATATATTAAATGTCAGAAATATCAGAAATAGCCAGTTTGATCTACTCTATTCATGGATTATAAATGTTGTGACAATAAAAACGTTTAAATAATACAGTGGATGTAGGAAAAACACATCTTAATTAGGAAATGTATGCCAGTCTTGGCTGTTATGTTTCCACATAACTCAGAAATGTTTCAGAACTGCTTGACACAACAGAGCCCCCTCAGCCAATCAGATTCCAGAATGGTTGGGAGAGTTGTGCTGATTGGCTGTGTGCTGAGTCGCCGTCGGGCTTGTGTTAATTGGATTGGCTGTGCCTGCAGTGACTCTTCCGCTGATTGGCCGGATGTTTTCTGTTACACAGATTGTTGTTGTTCATCACCATGGTTACATTAAGTGAAACGTTCAAAACGTTTTAATGATCTGTTTGATTAGCATGCACCAACATAAAACAATATGACTAAAAATAATATATGGAAATTGTCATAAAAGGTTAGTTTGATCCAGGGTATTCAACATGTTGTGATTCGGTGAACACATTCTCCTCCAGAATGGGATTTAGAGACAGTAAAACTGATATATGTTGCACTTTTGACACGGAGATTTCTTATAATCTCTTAAGCCTAAGTGTAAACACATCTTCACTAACTAGATCAGCTCTAAACCAGCAAATAAATCAATGATAGAGAAGTTTAAGAGTATTTATTAATCTATTTAATTAGTCTCTGCCTCCATAAACCACTTTAATAAAAAAAAATGTATGGAAACTGTCAGAAATAGCCAGTTTTACCCATGGTATGCATCGTGTTATGATGCATTGTTCACTTTCTCCTTCATAATGTGATTTTGGGGTGATAAAGCTGACATTTTGCCTTTTTGAAACAGAAACGTCTTAAATCTTGTCAAAAAACAACGTCCTCACCAACTAGATCAGATTTCCTCTGAGTTTTCACTGCTGCGCCCAACAGATCCCTGTCAGCCAATGAGATTCCAGAATCGTTGGGTGAGTTGTGCTGATTGGCTGAGTGCTGAGTCATCATAGGGCTTGTGATGATGGGATTGGCTGTGCTTGCAGTGACTTTTGTTCTGATTGGCCAGGGGGTGCTTTGTGATTGGCCAAGTGATTTTACAGTTTACACGTTGTTCATCAACATCAGGTTGTTCAGGTGTATTTATTAATCTATTTAATTAGTCTCTGCCTACATAAACCAATTTAATAAAAAATGTGTGGAAACTGTCAGAGTTTGCATCGTGTTATGATTCAATGTCCACTTTCCATTTCATAATATGATTTTGGGTTGATAAAACTGACATATTTTGCATTTTTGAACCAGAAACGTCTTAAATCTTGTCAAAAAAAACATCTTCACCAATTAGATCAGATTTTCTCTCCACCTGACTTAAAGCTGTTCCCTTGTTTTCACTGCTGCACCCAACAGATCCCCGTCTGCCAATGAGATTCCAGAATCGTTGGGAGAGTTGTGCTGATTGGCTGAATGCTGAGTCACCGTAGGGCTCGTGCTCACGGGATTGGCTGTGCTTGCAGTGCTGCTTCTGCTGATTGGCCAGGGGTTGTTTGCTGTGCCATTGCACAGATTGTTATTACTATTTGTCGCGTTCACATTCACTGAACTAGCGGCGTTGATCTGAGTTTGCGGCCAAGATGGCGGTGTGAATGAAAACACCCTATCTGGTGTAGATGGAGATGGAGATTTGTCAACAGATAGTCGCAGAGGGAGAGGACGGCGTGATGGTAAGCCTTGAATTAGTCGTGCTTTGGTTAACGGGCATAATTCGGGCACAGGATCTGGAAAGGAGAACGCTGGATGTTCGCTGTCTTCACCCACCCAAGGGAAGGCGGATGAAGGTGGTGCGGGTGTATCAGGTGGAGCCAGGATTTGTGAGCCCACCATGGGTTGTGTTAAGGAGCTGGAGCTGTCACCATGCGCTCTCCGTGGCCTTGGTCGAGGAACGGGTGGAGGGATGCAGTGGATTGGCGTTTGGGGGCAGCTGTAAAAACCAGGTCGTTCATACAGAGGCATTGCTGAAAAGGCGTCCTCGCTCATGTCAGTGTTTCGGCTGTGGCTGGGCATCTGTGAGCTCTCAGAATGGAGGTAAAGCGGGAAACGAGAGAACGGAGCGCGGGGTCGGCGTCGTAGGAGGGAGACTCTGGATGTAGGGGTCGAGCGGGGGAAATTGGGCGACTGAACACCCAGAAGACGACTCAAGCTGCCCAGGAATGGAGTGGAGTGATTGGCCTGCTCGTGCTCTTTAATCTGCTCCAGATTGTGCTGGAATTCCATTTCCTCTTTGGGAACACTGAGAGACAGAGAAAATTATGATCTTGTCAATTACTTTTGACCTAGCTACTTTGAAGACCTGCCAAGGACCATATAGTGTTTAATTATGTCCTGATACAGAAAAGCATGAAGTTCAATAGGGTGTGCTAACTTTTGCACATGACTGTATGTGTGTGTTGATGTTCATTCACCTGATGTCCAATGCAGATCCCATGAATGAGGGTTTGCGGTGTTCTGCGCTGGCGGCGGTGTACGGCGGCTGAGGTTCAGCTTCATCCCAGTATTTATCTCTCTCAACCAGAGGAACCAGATCATACATCTCATCCACTGACAGCAGAGACACCTGGGAAAAAGACACGGCTATTCGTGTTTGTGTAAGCATAGGTGCTTACAAAATAGAGCAATAGTACTAATAGTACTAGTAGTGTTTAACAGAAGAAAGAAACTTATAAAGGTTTGGAACCACTTGAGGGTAAGTAAATAGTGAGTAAATCTTCATTTTTGGGTGAACTAGCCCTTTAAAGTTCCCGGAAATGGTGACAACATTTTCATGGTAATGTTTATATACTAATTATTAACTATTTAAAGCCCCTTAACTAACACCATGTATAAATGATAGACATATATCTAACATGTTATGTACCAAATTTGAATTTGATACCACAAACATTAAGGGTTTTCGCCTTACTACATATATCATCTCCATCTGACACCATAACTATGCATTTTTCTATCACAAATATCACTTCTATCACAAATGACAACAAAATAGCAACTTTGATTGTCAACTTATTATCAAAATCATAAAAGTTTTTCTAAATTCAGAGCATTTAAATGTACATTAAAAGTCCTTTTTGACACAATTTGGCAGTTTTAGCTCCATTATTATGAAATACAGAACATTTTATGTTCGTTTTACATTTTTTTATAGTACATTTGACATTTTTATAGTAAATTGTATATACTAATTATGAAATATTTAAACCCCTTAACTGTTAACACCCCGTTTAAATCACCATATATCTACCAAATTTTATATACCAAATTTGAACTTGATGTCACAAAAATGAAGGATTTTCACCTTACACCTGACACCATAACTATGCCTTTTCTGTCCCAAATCAATACATTTTAATCATAATATCACTTCTATCACAAAAGACAACAAAATAGCAACTTTGATTGTCAACTTTGATCAAAATCATAAAAGTTTTTCTAAATTCAGAGCATTTAAATGTACATTAAAAGTCATTTTTGACTATTTGATATTGTATTGGCTCCATTTTCATTAAACACAGAATATTGTGTACTTAAAAATGATGCCTCAACCCCAGAACACCCCATAAAGGAACACACATTATTTCATTTCATTTTCATTTTCATTTCGGCTTAGTCCCTTTATTAATCTGGGGTCGCCACAGCGGAATGAACCGCCAATTTATCCAGCATATGTTTTATGCAGCGGATGCCCTTCCAGCTGCAACAGCTGGGAAACATCCATACACACCCATTCACACTCATACACTACGGACAATTTAGTCTGCCCAATTCACCTGTACCGCATGTCTTTGGACTTGTGGGGGAAACCGGAGCACCCGGAGGAAAACCACGCCAACACGGGGAGAACATGCAAACTCCACACAGAAACGCCAACTGACCCAGCCGAGGCTCGAACCAGCGACCTTCTTGCTGTGAGGCGAACGTGCTACCCACTGTGCCACTGTGAGGCCCACATTATTAAATATTAAAAATAAATGTATTATTTTTAGAGACATTCTTATGTGAAACATAAGAACAGTGGGTGTCAAATATCTACAGTGGCATCAGTGACCAAATATACTTTGTGCGATGTCAATATAAAATCATTTCAGCTCATTGTGCATATTCAAACAAATGATTTAGTGCTCCTACAAACCTAAAAGTCTAACAGTGAGATTGTCCAACCAGACACACAAATCCACAGACTGACACAAAAGCTCCACAAACGTGTTATTAGTGTGGTATATAATGATGGTGTACCTGTAAATTACGGTCCACCAGCCAGTTTGTCTCAAAGTCATCATCATCCTCCCCAAACGGATTAATAAGCTGCTCTGCAACCTGAAAGAAGAATAAAACAACAAAGCAACTATTTTAGACCATTTCGTTAAAGATGATGTAGCTGCATTACATCAGTGTTATTTAAATTTGTATGTTTGTCCAAGTTTAGTATATGTCATGTCAGCCACATTGAACAGTACCATTACGTAAAGGTTATTTAGCACTAAATAGTAGTTATAACCAGCTATTAGAGACTGTGAAGCGTCAGCTAATGGGATGCTTTACTAACACGTTTACACACCTTAAGCCAGCCCACATAGAAGAAGAACTGCAGTAAAGTGAAGACAGGCAGGTAGAAGTCGAGATTGTGACCCGGGTAACCCTGGGCGGGGTCAAGAAACTGCCGACCAATCAGACAAGTCAAAAAGAAACTGTACACAGCCACGGTTACCACCTGTAAGAGAGAGCAGGATGCTAAGCTCATCTAATATAATATAAAAAATATTAGTGTTAATACAATAGATGGGTTTTCATCACTTTGTGTAATGCGCATTTTAAAATAATATAGTATGGTATCGAATGACCAATGCCAAAATTCATAAAAAACCTTTATGTTCACTTGAGGTGTTTTTGGAAAAGGCTTAATGCAAATAATGAAAGATGGAAACACGTTTGCTCAATAAACTTTGATGTAGCCAATATCCAACCCAGGCTCATTCTGAAAACGTACCACTATATACATTTCTGGAGAGCGCCAAATACATCCCAGGAGCTACGTTGCAGTTTTTGTTTTCGCGAATCCACCAGAGGCCGCTGTGTATGCTTTTTCAGATCTCAAATTTCTCTCACGAGTGCCATTCTCGCCTGCTCTTCTCATGTAAATCCACCAGAGGCCGCTGTCGACTGACTGTGGACTGACTAAATGACAGTGAAGAGTGGGAGGGGTCTGTTGGGCCCCTAATAGTGTCTCTGGGGGCCCCCAAAACGGTGATTCCCTTAGAATCGTCCTAACATTTCCCCCCCTAGCGGCGCCCCTGGCTGTAATGTTTGCTATGTCAGTGTATTCGGCTAATGTGTTTCTATCTCTAGTTATTCATATTAAGTTTTTTGAAGACAAAACCACCTCAAGCGAGCATAAAGACATTTTTTGTGAACTAAATAATTTTTATTTATACTTTAAAATGTGCATTAAAACAAGGTGATAAAACCCAGCTAGTCTGTATAAATCTATAATATATTCCAAATGCACAAATGCCTTTGCCAGTCAATCAAACATCATGGCTGCTCATTCCAACCACTCAGAGATCACTTTGAGCTCTTACAGCCAATCAGAAATATTTTTTTTCTGCTCTTCCAGCCAATCAGAGATCATTTTTAGCTCTTGCAGCTAATCGCAGATCATTTCTATCTCTTTCAGCCAATCAGAGATCACTTCTAGCTCTTCCAGCCAATCAGAGATCACTTCTAACTCTTCCAGCCAATCAGAGACCATTTTTAGCTCTTCCGGCCAATCAGAGATCACTTCTAGCTCTTCCAGCCAATCAGAGACCATTTTTAGCTCTTCCAGCCAATCAGAGATCATTTCTAGCTCTTCCAGCTAATCAGAGATCACTTTGTATTCCACAGAGAGTAATCAGGTAACAGATGGATGGATATATTAAAATAAATCACTTACCAAGTACTGATTGTCGCAGAAGACACTACAAAATCACACAAAATTGGTTTATTCAGTTTAGTTTCATTTCATATTTATTGGCTCTAGACGGGGAAATCTGAAATGTTATGGTAGTTTTTTTATTGCCTTTGTCTCTACTAGTAGAAGATGAAGCTAGAGGAGTTTGAACCGTCAAACCTGTGTATAAACGAGAGGCAAACTGATCCAGTCATATCCGTACAGCCTCATACACTGAGACCGAAGCATGTTCAGCTCCTACCAGGAGGAAAATAAATTAATGAATTTTTTAAAAGCAGAAAATTAGTAGTTTACTGAGCTAAAAGTCTTAGTTAATAGTTTGTTGAGTTGCACATTAACATAAAGTGTGACTTACATGACTAATAATAACAAATGGTTAATATTCTTTGCATGTTCTCTCCGTATTTGCGTGGGTTTCCTCCGGGAAACCACAGTCCAAACACATGCGCTATAGGTGAATTGGGTAAGTTGTCCGTAGTGTATGTGTGTGAATGAGTGTGTGTGGATGTTTCCCAGTGATGGGTTGCAGGTTGCAGATGGAAGGGCATCCGCTGTGTAAAACATATGCTGGATAAGTTGGCGGTTCATTCCGTTGTGGTGACCCCAGATTAATAAAGGGACTAAGTCGAAAAGAAAATGAATGAATAAATAATATTCTTTAATGGCACTTTATCTTTATGTACAATTCACGCTATTAACAAACCATTAACTAATAAACTACTAATTAGCTGCTTATTAATAGTTAGTAAGCCAGTAGTTGGGTTTAGGTATTGGCTAGGATTAGGGATGTCAAATAAGATCATACTTTCTACGTGCTAATGAACAGTTAATATCTTAATAATAGGCAGGTAATAAGCCAGTATAGTTAACAGTGAGAGATGGTCCCTATACTAAAGTGTTACCAAATATTTCTTTAAAAAATTTGGTAACACTTTCGTTTAGGTCAGCATTCATGCTATCATCTACTTGCTTATTACCTGTTTATTATTATGATATGAACTGTTCATTAGTAGTTATTAGGTATGATCTGATTCTGCATCCCTAATCCTAGCCAATACCTAAACCTAAAGTCAACCTTTCTAACTATTAATAAGCAGCTAATTAGTAGTTTAGTAAGCTAGTAGTGTTAGTTAATGGTTTGTTAATAGCGTGTATTGTGACCTAAACTAAAGTGTTACATTGCATATTAAAAAAATATATGTTATTCTGCAACCAATGCATGAATTTTCTTACAAAATCCTGATATTTATGAAACAAATATAATTATAGGTGCCTCCCAAATCACATACTTAAGCACTATTCTACACCATTTTGAAGTATCAATAGTGTAAGTAATGCATTCACATTGAAATATTCTTTCCTAATACACTTAAAATACCCGGATGATGCACTTATTTAGGCCTCACGGTGGCGTAGTGGGTAGCACGTTCGCCTCACAGCAAGAAGGTCGCTGATTCAAGCCTCGGCTGGGTTAGTTGGTGTTTCTGTGTGGAGTTTGCATGTTCTCCCCGTGTTGGCGTGGGTTTCCTCCGGGTGCTCCGGTTTCCCCCACAAGTCCAAACACATGCGGTATAGGTGAATTGGGTAAGCTAAATCGTCCGTAGTGTATGTGTGTGAATGAGAGTGTGTGGATGTTTCCCAGTGATGGGTTGCAGCTGGAAGGGCATCCGCTGCGTAAAACATATGCTGGATAAGTTGACGGTTCATTCCGCTGTGGCGACCCCAGATTAATAAAGGGACTAAGCCGAAATGAAAATGAATGAATGAATGAATGCACTTATTTAACCATTAAAAATAAGCGTGGGATGTTGGACAATTCTCACATACCCATGGCAGCTACTATTTGGTAGTTTGTTCATAATTTGATTATATTTCACTAATTTGGCAGCCGTCAAACATCATCTGGGAAATGGTTTGAATTTCAGGCAAGTAAAAAAACGTTAGTGTTCCGATTGGGACGACACTTAATTCATATACTATGCTGTTAAGTGTGTAAGTACATTGTGTATAAGTGCATAGTGTGCCATTTTGGACGCAGTGAATGAGAATCTGGTCGTAATCCGTAGACTTACGTTGAGGATGGCGGTCATTGCGACGTCGTTATTGATTCGTCCTTCAGATCGAGCTCTCATGGCCAGACTGACAAACCACATGCAGGGAACCCAGAACTTATTATGAGGAGAGGGAAGCTCCTGCAGCTGCCTCAGCTCCTCCGCCGTCATCAGACCTGCGGGACAGTCAAAAACACTTCATATTATCCATACATTATTCATGCTATCCATTCATTCCAGCACATTGTTAGCACTGTTTTTGTTCTATTCACACCATTATGACCAGTATAGGTGAATCATTTCAGTGACTGATTCAATTGAAAAGATTTGTTTCTTCCATGAGCACCATGTTGGCTCAGTGGTCGCTGGTTTCGAGTCCGGCTGGGTCAGTTGGCATTTCTGTGTGGAGTTTGCATGTTCTCCCCGTGTTGGCGTGGGTTTCCTCCGGGTGCTCCGGTTTCCCCCACAGTCCGAACACATGCGCTATAGGAAAATTGGATGATCTAAATTGGCCTTAGTGTATTAGTGTGTGTGTATGGGTGACTCCCAGCACTGGGTTGTGGCTGGAAGGGCATCCACTGTGTAAAACATATGCTGGAATAGTTGGCAGTTCATTCCACTGTGGCGACCCCTGATAAATAAGGGACTAAGCTGAAGGAAAATGAATGAATGAATGCCTCCATACCAATTCACATTCATTTAAATGCTGTTTTTGTCAAATTATGTCAGGATTTCCATGTTTGCTTGAACCACTTTTAAAACTCTTGCTAAAGCTCTTGGGAATCTGGAATAATTCCTTCCTGTTTCCTCTTTGAGTGTAAATCCCAGACACCAGAGGGTACTGGAACACAACTAGGCTTTAATCGCTATTCTAAGACACATTTCTTGGCCTGCATTTGACACTTTCTGGGCTACAGTTCATTGTCATTTATTCAAATCAACAGAGATATAAATGCTATGACCAGTCTAAAGGGTTATTTTGTATAAAGGAAAGGAGAGAGTGAGTTCAATAGGTGATTTGTCGAGCACACACTGTAAAAAAATACCTGTTAATCAACAGTTTCTGTATTTAGTGATTCACAAGGGCTTTCTGTTTATTTACGGTTGTGAATGGCATTATGGGATGTTGATCTCTGCTCTGTCCACTTCTGATGTTGACAGTTCAACTCTACAGTTTAACAAAGTGACTTTTGCTGACATTTTAGTAGTTTGAAATAATATAAGAAACAATATCTAGAGAAATGAGTCTGTAAAATGACAGAAAACGTGCTGACAGTCTATTGCAAGGTGTTTGTAGCGTAATATACAACTCCAACCCGGACGATATAGCACTGCACACTATAAAAAATATCAATAAAAGTCATTTGTTGAACTTTTCAAGGTTAAAAGTTGTTGTAAGAAAGATCAAAGTCCCATAATGCAACTCACAAGCAGAAATAAAAACATGAATCACAAAATACGAAGCGCTGCAAATGTCCAGATACTGTTTACAGTGTGCTCGCCTATGCAGAGCACACTCAGAATCGCACAATGTTTTCAAGAAGAACGAGGCACATAAACTAAGGTACATAAGAAAGAGTGAGATGGAAGAGAAAACAACAGTAGAGATGTTCAGTTATAATTGCACATATTTTAGTCATTTTTCAGTGTGCCGTTAGCCTAAACACATTTTTCATTCGATGTTTCATTTGAAGGCTCATTCTTACACCGTGTCCTAACTACATGCAATAAAGCTTCACTCACCGGCCACTTTATTAGGTACACCTTACTAGTACTGGGTTGGACCCCCTTTTGCCTTCAGAACTGCCTTAATCCTTCGTGGCATCGATTCAACAAGGTACTGGAAATATTCCTCAGAGATTTTGGTCCATATTGACATGATAGCATCACGCAGTCGCTGCAGATTTGTCGGCTGCACATCCATGATGCGAATCTCCCGTTCCACCACATGCCAAAGGTGCTCTATTGGATTGAGATCTGGTGACTGTGGAGGCCATTTGAGAACAGTGAACTC
>CAIGQW010054212.1:384299-386799 GCA_903798125.1 Danio choprae
TTTATGAATGACTCAAATGATTTGTTCAAAACAGCAGATTCATTTAGAAGTGACTGTGAATTTAGAAGTGACTGTGAATGTTCTTTGAATCATAAACTCAAACGATTCGCTCAAAACAGCCGATTCATTTAGAAATCAAGCAAGTGACTGTATTTAAGAATGGATGACTAAATCATTCATTAAAACAATTTGTTCAAAGCAGAATATTTATTTAGAAACTAAGCAAGGGACTGCATTTATGAATGTATAATTGAATCATAAACTCAAATGATTTGTTCAAAACAGTTGATTCATTAAGAAGCTAAGCAAATGTATTAAACCTTTATGAATGAATCATTGAATCATCCACTCATGATTCTTTCAAAAACATATTCCTTCAGGAAAGAAGCTGCATTTGAGATGCACAAATGTTTGTTTGGAAATATTTTTATTAGCAAAACAGGACAAAACGTGCAATATTGTGTCTAAAATGTAACTCGCACCACATTAACTTCTCATTTGTCGTCTTAATTTCGTGATATTGTGCTGATATTCAGATAAATAACACACTTGTGTGATGCATATATTACTGAACTGTTTCATATCTTAAGAATATATAAACAAAAACCCACAGGGATATTTTCTGCTTTCTCAAAAATCAAGCAATTTAATCAGACTCTTTCTCTGGTGTGTTTTTCTGCAGCGGTTGCTGGACACCAATAGAAACGTAAGTCATTCAGAGAAACAAATGTGCACGAAATCCTCTTTACACAAACTAACACATTATACTGTCAGTTCCTGTCTGACTACATATGTATTTATTCATTTACATATCTATTTATTTATTTATTCATTGCAATATATATATATATATATATATATTTTTAAATGCATGCTAAACACATTTAATATATATGTTTAAATAATTAAATTAAATATATTTAATTAATGTACAAATTAAAATATATTTAATAGTTTGTTTGTTGAAAAATAAATAGACGATTAATATATAAAAGTAAAGATAACAAATGTCCAATTAAATAAAACGTCAAAATGTTAAAAGGATAATTGTTTTTATTTATTATTATTTAATTTATTTTATTTAAATGCATGCTAAACACATTTACTAATGTTCAAATTATTATATTAAATAAATATATTTAAATGTAATAAAATAATGAACAAATTAAAATATATTTAATAGTTTGTTTGTTACATTTTAGCAAAAATAAATACCCTATTTATTTATTTATTTTATTTAAATGCATGCTAAACATTTAATACACGTGCTTGATACATATTATATTAAATAAATTTATTTAAATGTAATAAAATTATGTACAAATTAAAATATATTTAATAATTTATTTGTTACATTTTTGCAAAAATAAATACCCTATTTATTTATTTATTTTATTTAAATGCATGCCAAACACATTTAATACACGTGCTTGATACATATTATATTAAATAAATATATTTAAATTTGATCAAATAATGTACAAATTAAAATATATTTAAGTTTGTTTAATTGTCACATTTTTGTTAAAATAAATACACGATTAATATATAAATACCTTATTGTAAGGTATATATTCTATTTATTTTTTATTTATTTTATTTAAATGCATGCCAAACACATTTAATACACATTTAAATATATTATATTAAATAAATATATTTAAATTTGATAAAATAATGTACAAATTAAAATATATTTAATAGTTAAAATTGTTACATTTTTGCAAAAATAAATACACGATTAATATATAAAAGTAAAGATAAAAATGTCAAATTAAAAAAGGATAATTGTTTTTATTTATTATTATTAATAATTTATTTTATTTAAATGCATGCTAAACACATTTACTACTTATGTTCAAATAATTATATTAAATAAATATATTTAAATGTAATAAAATAATGAACAAATGAAAATATATTTAATAGTTTTTTGTTACATTTTAGCAAAAATAAATACCCTATTTATTTATTTATTTATTTTATTTAAATGCATGCTAAACACATTTAATACACGTGTTTGATACATATTATATTAAATAAATCTATTTAAATTTAATCAAATAATGTACAAATTAAAATATATTAAAGTTTGTTTAATTGTCACATGCATTTTTACGAAAATAAATACACAATTATTATATAAATATATTCTATTTATTATTATTTTTTATTTAAATGCATGCTAAACACATTTAATACATGTGTAATATATATTGTATTAAATAATTATATTTAAATTTGATAAAATAATGTACAAATTAAACAAAAATGTAATAGTTTGTTTAATTGTCACATTATTGTGAACAATAAATAGACGATTAATATATAAAAGTAAAGATAAAAATGTCAAATTAAATAAAACGTCAAAATGTTAAAAAGAAAAAAACCCACTGTTTACTGTTTATTCTACATCGATATTAACACCTTACTGTAAAGTATATATTTTATTTTTAATTAATATTTTCTATCCTCAGCTTTCGGCTTTTAACATGTTTGT
>CAIGQW010054212.1:389299-397033 GCA_903798125.1 Danio choprae
TTTTCCGTTTGTTTTGTGCATATTTAATATTTCCGTATTAAATATTACAACACTTGAACCCTCATATTCACAATGTTTGTCTCAATGTAAGAAATTCTGGAAAAATAAAATCATTGTGTTGTATATTTAGAAAATATTACAAAACCACAATATAAAAACAACTACATCAAGCATTTAAATAACGTATAAACGTTTATTAATAGTATCAGATCTGGAATTGGAACGCAATATTACGCAATAAAAAACCCAAAAACACTAGGCTGCTTTCTGTCCCAGCATGCTTTGTGCCTCAGTGAACGGTTTACAATCTTATCCATGCAAACCTCAATCAAAGAGTCTGTTACTGACGTCCCAGGGCCCATAATAGGGATATGGGTAATCATAATGTATCAGCAGCACAATTGATGGGGTTGTCCCATGATGCATTGCACTTATATACAGTAGATAATAGCCGTTGCATGATTGACAGTCGCTGTCTGACAGCACAGATACAGTGTTTACAGTAGATCTGGCCTGCGATGGATATTTTATATGATGTCTACACTCAGCTCCATCACTTTAGTGCCGTTTATCGCAAGTTAAAGCGCCTTGTTGTGTTTAAAATAAGCTTCCTATGTGTTTTCAGCCTATTAAAAAGCATCTGCAGAATATGAATGTGTGATTGGTCTTGTTTTTTTGTGAATTACACCATGTCTAATGCTGTGTTCACACCAGACGCATTTGCACGTAAAAAGACGTGAAGATTGAGTTTACTTGCTTCATTTGCTCGTCAAATTCGATTCGTTTGTGCATCAAATTCGCTTCATTTGTGCGTCAAATTTGCTTCATTCGAGTGTCAAATTCGTTTCGTTTGCGCATCAAATTCGCTTCATTTGTGCGTCAAATTAGATTAATTTGTGCGTCAAATTCGATTCGTTTGCGCATCAAATTCGCTTCATTCGCGCGTCAAATTAGATTCATTGGCACGTCAAATTCGTTTCATTAATTTGTGCGTCAAATTCGCTTCATTCGCGTGTCAAATTCGCTTCGTTTGCGTGTCAAATTCGCTTCGTTTGCGTGTCAAATTCGCTTCGTTTGCGTGTCAAATTCGCTTCATGCGTCAAATTCGATTCGTTTGTGCATCAAATTCGCTTCATGCGTCAAATTCGCTTCATGCGTCAAATTCGATTCGTTTGCGCGTCAAATTAGATTCGTTTGTGCATCAAATTCGCTTCATGCGTCAAATTCGCTTCATGCGTCAAATTCGATTCGTTTGCGCGTCAAATTAGATTCGTTTTTGCATCAAATTCGCTTCATGCGTCAAATTCGCTTCATGCGTCAAATTCGATTCGTTTGCGCGTCAAATTAGATTCGTTTGCGCGTCAAATTCGCTTCATGCGTCAAATTCGCTTCATTCATGCGTCAAATTCGCTTAGTTTGCACATCAAATTAGATTCATTTGCGTGTCAAACTCGATTCATTCGCGTGTCAAATTCACTGTTAAATGGCTAACATGGATTTTATTGAGAGAGTAGCTCTGCTTTATGTGCTCTAGGAAGGCTGAAAAACAGTAGATTTGTTCGGCGCCATGTCTGAGTCCACTAGATCGTGATATCAGAGCTGCACCCTGCATTCATCAACTCCTCCAGAAACTAGACCTGGATGATGGAAGCTTTCAGCGGTGCTTCAGACTGAGCCGAGCCCAGTTTGATAAACTGTTGTCTGGTGTCGGCAGGAGGATTTCCCCTCGGGACACCAACAACATGCGTTATGTCATAATCACGCCCATACAAGAGCAAGCTCCTAATTGGTTAACGTGGCGCGAATGTCCACTAAAATTCTGATTTTCCTACTCGCGTCATTCGTGCCACTTCATTCACGCCACAAGATGTCTATTCGCGTCTTTGCATTGACTTAACATGTAAATCACTCGCGCTTGACGTTTCATCTGCATCTGGAGAGAACGCAGCATAACAACAGGCAATGCGGCGACATGCATCTTTTCCATATTAAAAGTAGCTTTCGTTATATCATCCGCCAGGGCGACGTATGAAATTTCTATTTTATAAACTATACTATATTATATTATTACTATTTCTATTTCTGTGACGTCACAGTAAAACAACAGCATAAACTGCTATGACAATGATCACCTCAGGTACTGATTATGGGCTTTATTCAGTGTTAAATGCTCCCAATGTGAGTTTAAATACAATTTTACGTTAGATTTATTGTCGTACTACTGAAAGATAGCAGATAGCTCACCTCAGATCTTGAAAATAAAATTATTAGCAGATGGTTTGAAAATGAAAGTGAGAATTAGCTGCCAAATCCACATCATGCAATTCATTTGACTAAAATAAAATTAAATATCACTTTGCAGACAGGTATGTTATTGATATGTTATTGATATAATTAAATCTGGTTTAGAAATGTCCTCCAAAAAGAAATAAAAAATAAAGTAGCATATATTTATAATACGTAACGTACATTTATTTGAAGATGGAAGCAAGTGTTGGATCATAAAAACAGTAAAAAAAAAAAAAAAAAAAAAAAAGTTTTCTTTTCTTGATCTTGGTTTAGTTGGTCTTCACTCCAACACTAGTATTTACTGCCACATTTGAATATAATACATCTTAAATACAATCATATTTAGACTGGAATATATTTATATATATTTATATGCATTCAGTTGAAGACAAAATACATTCATTCATTTTATTTTCGGCTTAGTCCCTTTATTAATCTGGGGTCGCCACAGCGGAATGAACCGCCAACTTATCCAGCATATGTTTTATGCAGCAGATGCCCTTCCAGCTGCAACCCATCACTGGGAATCACCCATACACACACTCACTCACACACTACGGACAATTTAGCTTACCCAATTCACCTATAGCGCATGTCTTTGGACTGTGGGGGAAACCGGAGCACCCGGAGGAAACCCACGCCAACACGGGGAGAACATGCAAACTCCACACAGAAATGCCAACTGACGCAGCTGAGGCTCGAACCAGTGACCTTCTTGCTGTGAGGCGATCATGCTACCCACTGCGCCACCGTGACGCCCTGAAGACAAAATTATTAGAGCTTTTTCAAATATTTCCCAAATGCTATTTAACCGAGCAAGGGGGGGGGGGGGGACACTGTATTTCATATTATCTTTATTTCATATTATATTATTTTTATATTTTTCATAAAATAATATGTTGGTTTTTTTTAAACTGCTGTCAAAAACTGTCAATATTATTAGCCTACTTAAGAAATTGTTGTTTTGTCTATCGTTTGGCTACAGAACATCCACTGTAGTCCAATAACTTGTCTAGTGAAGCCTTTAAATGTCACTTAAAGCTGAATACTTATGTCTTGAAAAACATCTAGTCTAATATTATATGCTGTCATCATGGCAAAGAGAAAAGAAATCACTTATTAGAAATGAGTTATTAAAACTATTGCTTAAAAACGAATTAATATTTCACAGTAGGGCTCATTATTTGTCCTCAGGATAAATATTCCAGTTGAAATATGTGTACAAACGTGTATAAATATGTGTACAAACAAAGCGTCAGTTTTTTGAGCATTAGCTGATGTGACGTCTCATGACAGGAGATTTAACACAGACAAAAGCCTTCTGAAGGGCAGGAACACTGTGAGAAATGTTAAAAATGCCGTGTCTTAATGCGTTTCCAGACTGTGCTTGTGAAACCGGAACACTGAACATGTAAAAACAAACCAGTTTTCCCTCAGCTCGTCCTCTGGCAGCACTCAGGCTTCGGCGGATCGGCTGTCCGCAGGACAAATCTGCAGGATTGACGGGTAAAATGTGAATATTGTGTGTTTAAGGATATTAGACAACAACTTTAGTGGTTCTGACAGACCTCTGATAGCAGAAGAGGAGGAGAACGATCAAAGCCACGCCCCCCAGGACTGACATCAGTGACGCAGCAATGGAGGAGGCGGAGAGAGGCGGAGCTGCAGCTTCTGAATATGTAACAAATTACAACTAATTAATATTCATTAATGTGTGGGTGGAGCAACAGTTTCTGAATATGTAACAAATTACAGCTCATTAGTGTGATTGATATACAAACGGAGCTGAAGCTTCTGAATATTTAACAGATTACAACTAATTAATATTCATTAATGTGTGGGTGGAGCAACAGTTTCTGAATATGTAACAAATTACAGCTCATTAGTGTGATCAATATGTAAATATATAACATCACAGCTCATTAGTGTGAATAATATGCAAGCGGAGCTAAAGCTGAATATCTAACAGATTAAAGCTAATTAATATGCATTATTGTGTGGGGGCGGAGCTACGGTTCCTAAATAGCTAAGAAATTACAGCTCATTAATGTAACTAACATGCATTAATGTGTAGGCAGAGCTGCAGCTTCTGAATATGTAAAAAATTACAACTTATTGATGTAATTAATATGCATTAATGTGTGGGCGGAGCTACAGTTTCTGAATATGTAACATATTACAGCTCAGTGCGATTAATATGTGAATATATGACATCACAGTTCATGAATGTGATTAAGATCTTAATATATAGCCGATTTCAGCTAATTAATGTGTTTAGAGCTCATTAATATGATTAATACATGAGTGGAGCTGAATATATAACATCACAGCTCATGAATGTGATTAATATGTGATTGTGTAACCGATCAAAGCTCATTGTGATTAATATATGGGCAGAGCTACGGTTTCTGTTTATGTAACAAATTACAGCTCATTAATATAATCAATATGCATCAATGTGTGGGCGGAGCTGCAGCTTCTGAATATGTAACAGGTCACAGCTCAATAATGTGATTAACATGCGGTGATTGAGGAAACAGCAGGTGATGTGTGTGGTAGAAGCTCACCTGTACAGGTGTGTCCTCCAGGTGTGTTGAAGCACTGCAGGTGTGGAGGACAGACGGACGGATCAGTGGAACATTCATCAATATCTGAAATAACATTTAAGAAAACACTGGTTTAATAAACTGGGGGTGTTCATTTGTTTAACTCTATTTTTCATGACCACTTACTGTTTAATACTTCATATTTAAACTAATGTTATTCTATATATAATGTTTCCTAAATAACCTATTATGGTTATGAAATGAAATCAGATCAGACCTCGGCAGGTGGGTGTTTGTGGGCTCCAGCGTTGTGTTTGTGGGTCACAGGTGACGTGTGTGGCTCCGTTCAGCAGGAATCCAGCAGGACACTGATAAAACACAGCAGAGCCACAGAGGACAGAGAAACCCAGAGTCAACCGCGGCACCGCACCACACACTGGGTCTGAAAACAACACCAATATACAGCACACCAGGATCAGATTAAAAACAGAATAAAAAACTAATTGAAAAGAATAAACTGAATGGGTCAGTCCAAATGAATGAATGAATTTATTTGATCAATTTAAAATGTATTATCAATTAAAAATAATAATTATACATTTGTAAAATTTCTCAATTTTACATTTTATTTCATTTTATTTAATTATTTAATTTCTAAATAACCATAATAGGTTGTCAGATTGATTAGTTTAATTTAATCAATTATTTTTACTATTACAAAAATAAACTGGGTAATTATTATGGTTGAATTATTTACATTTTGTTTTACGTAATTACATTTTTAAATAACCATAATATGGTGTCAGGTTGATCACATTAATTTAATTTAATCAATTATAATAAAATTTTTAAATAACCATAAATAACCATATTTTTAATAAATACATATCCATAATTTATTTTAATAAAAGAATATTATTGTAATTTTTTTTATGTAATTAAATTAAATTAATTAAATTAATAAATAACCATAATAGGGTGTCCGATTGACCAGTTTAACGTACTTTAATCAATTATTTTTACTATTTCTAAATTCACAAATAAAAATCAATGAATGGGTATCAGTAGTCCAAATCTGAATATATTTTACTATTTTTAAAAATATATATCCATAATTTATTTTAATAAAAAAATATATTGTAATTATTGTATTGTAAATATTATCGTAAAATGTAATTATTTTCATTTTTTAAAATGCAATTAAATTAAATGACATTTTTATATAATAATTATAGGGAGTCAGATTGATCAGTTTAATTTAACTTACTTTAATCAATTATTTTTACTATTATTCAAAGTACTATTACTGTACTTGTAGCATGCAATGCGAGGTCAGTCAGTACCCGTGTCCGGCTCAGTCCAGGCCGAGAGGTTGAAGAGCTGGATGCTAGAGCAGGACAGCAGCTCTTCGGGACGGAGTGTGTTTGTGAACGGGTCGACGGGAACCTGCCGGATGTGTGTGTTTTCACAGATGATTCGGGACAGAGACGTGGAGCGGAGAGCATCTCTTTGACCCGAGCTGAACACTCCTTCATTCTGCCACCAGAAGCTGAAATAAACACCTCAGCATATCAGGACACACACACACACACACTCATCTTAAACTGCTTGTATTATCAAAAAGACAAAACAAAAAGTGGAATATTACAGTAATTTAGTTTCAGCAGAACCAGAACATTCAACAGGTTTTAACATAAACAACATTGAGGATTTCATCTCTGTTATTCGCAGACGATGTGGTTCTGTTGGCTTCATCGAACATGGATCTTTAGCATGCACTGGAGCGGTTTGCTGCCGAGTGTGACGCGGCTGGGATGAGAATCAGCACCTCCAAGTCCGAGGCCATGGTGCTCCACCGGAAAAAGGTGGTTTGCCATCTCCAGGTTGGAGGAAAGTCCTTACCCCAGGTGAAGGAGTTCAAGTATCTTGGGGTTTTGTTCACGAGTGAGGGAAGGATGGAACGTCAGATTGACAGGCGGATTGGTGCAGGGGCAGCAGTAATGCGGTCGATGTACCGGTCCGTTGTGGTAAAAAAGGAGCTGAGCCGAAAGGCAATCTACGTTCCTACTCTCACCTATGGTCATGAGCTTTGGGTCATGACCGAAAGGACAAGATCTCGGATACAGGCGGCCGAAATGAGTTTCCTTCGCAGGGTGGCAGGGCGCACCCTTATAGATAGGGTGAGGAGCTGTCACCCGGGAGGAGCTCGGAGTAGAGCCGCTGCTCCTCCACATCGAGAGAAGTCAGCTGAGGTGGCTCGGGCATCTGTTTCGGATGCCTCCTGGACGCCTACCTAGGGAGGTGTTCCAGGCATGTGCCACCGGGAAGAGGCCTCGGGGAAGACCCAGGACACGCTGGAGAGACTATGTCTCTCGGCTGGCCTGGGAACGCCTCGGGATCCCCCCGGAGGAGCTGGAGGAAGTGTCTGGGGAGAGGGAAGTCTGGGGTTCTCTCCTAAGACTGCTGCCCCCGCGACCCGGCCCCGGATAAGCGGTTGAAAATGAATGAATGAATGAATAAATAAAGCATTGCTTTAATGAACTGGTTGTTAATTCATAAATGCAAAATATACATTTTAAAATGCAATAAAAATTTATGTAATACTTAACTGAAAAATATATATTTATTATTAAATGCTTAATCTAATATTATTTAACATATTATATTAAATGTAATAAAGATTAATAAAAATTTATTGCATAAATGCCCAAACATCCAAATGAAATAAATCAAATAAATCAATGATTTCAATACATTGGTAATCATATGGCTCAGTCCATTTCTTTATATTATTTAATATTTATACATTTATATGTAACAATGTTTTTTTATTGATACATTTTTTTTATTTAATATTTAATCTAATATAATATTAATTTCATTTTCATTTATAATAACC
>CAIGQW010054212.1:431774-450571 GCA_903798125.1 Danio choprae
TGTCCTTCCACACAATGATCAATTTTGGCTTGTCTTTCTAACAAGCAGCTAGATCAGCATTAATTATTCAAGCTTCCTCAATTCAGAATCCATTACAGATAGCAGACAGGGTGTGGTGAGGGGCGTGGTCTTACGTTAGTGCTCAAATACTGTCGCTGGATCTTCTCTTGAAAGGGGCGGAGCTTCGTCACCTGAAACCTCTCTAGGTTGGATTTCATTTTCAACACCTGTATGAGAGAACAAACAGATAAATCATGCAGTAAAGTAACAGAAGCACACAACTTAAACTGTTTTATTGAATTTATTGACCTTCTCCTCAAGAAAGGGAGTGTTGACGGGGAAACAGGACCAGAAGTGTCGGAGCAGCTCTCCGGCGGCCGTGTATAAGTGCTTCAGCTCGCTCTGAACATCAGCGGGCACCAACTCTACACAAATAAACACAAAGTGAGTATACATCAACTTAATGGACAGTAAAATGAGGCTTAAATGCCTGGTTTAAAGCACACAGCCGAATGCATTAACATCTGATATGAATAGAAAGGCTGTGCAATACATCGAAAAAATATTGTTATCGCAATAATATTTTATGCAAAATCCAAATTAATCTGATGTGCCGAGCATTTGTGTGCTGCATTCATAGATTGTTTATTTAAATTTGACCAATCAGATGAGGCATTTACTATCTTTAGCCCCGCCTCTTCAGTAGGTGCTGTTAGTAAACCTAAAGCTAAAAATAAACATGAATGCTGAGAGACAAGACAGGAAAATCAGGGTTTCTGCAGGTTTCACAAAGTCAAATTTAAGGCTTTAATGCCATTATGAAGGAAATTTCAGTTTTTTTCTAATAACCAGTGGAAAACATTTGTACTTGCTCCATTAAAATATTAATTAAGTTCATTCTTAGTCCCAATTCTTTAAATCTGGTTATATACATATTTATAATTTTATTTTAACATTTATTTTAGCAGGAAAACCTCTTGAGGTTTGTCATTTCTTTTTTCAAGAGTGTCCTGGAAATAAAAAGAAATGCAATAAACAATTAATAAAACGTAACGTTTGTTCAATTTAGGAAAATTTAAGGAAAATTGAGAGCCGTTTAAAAGGATTTAAGACCCAAAACACCATATTTCAGTGAATTTAAGACTTTATAAGACCATTATGAAGTAAAGTTTTAGACTTATACACAGAAAAAAAAGAGTTTTTTTCTAATAACCAGTGGAAAAGATTTGTACTTGCTCCATTAAAATTTTTATTAATTCTTTCAAAGCTCCAATTCTTTAAATAATGTGTCAAAACAAGGAAAAATCAAGTTACATACATTTTTTTATTTTATTTAAACATTTATTTTAGCAGCAAACCTCTTGAGATTTCTCTTTCTTTTCAAGAGTGTCCTGGAAATAAAAAATATTTAATAAATGTAACGTTTGTTAAATTTAGAAAAGTTCAGGGAAAATTAAGAGCTGTTCAAAATGATTTAAGACCCAAAACCATATTTAACACCATATTTAAGTGAATTTAAGACTTTTTAAGGCCATTATGAAGGAAATTTCAGACTTTTATACAGGGCAAAAAGGTTTTTTTCTAATAACCAGTGGAAAAGATTTGTACTTGCTCCATTAAAATTCTAATTTAGCTCTTTCTTAGCCGCATATTTCGAATAATGTGTCAAAACAAGCAAACTCTAGTTATACACACATTAGGGTCGTCATGATACTTGAATTCGGTACCAATCGCTACTGACATTTTACAAACGTACATATCTTAAAAATGTAGTTTTAAACACTGGAGCGTTTTAAAGCCGTGATTCATCAGTGGATCGCTCGTATGTCAGCTTCTAGACAAACCAGCTGATCGACGTGACTTTGAAATGCTCCAGTGTCCCTGTATCTGTGGTTACACTCAGTAAACAGCGGTGAGTTTGGTGAACTGATGACCTTCACGGCCAATCACAGTCATTTCTGTTGAACACGTGAACACAATGGCAAATCAGCGCTGTTTAAGATCGCGCTCAACAGCGCTCAAATGTTAGCGGGAAATGGACGTTTTTTAAATTTCAGTATCGTTTGGTACCCAATTCCAGTATCGTGACAACCCTAATACATATACCTTTCTTCAGCATAACTTTCCATTAAAAAAAAAAAAGAGGCAAGTTTTAAAAACTATAATAAACTTAAATTATGCACCACAGTCTGTCCATGTGCTTGTCCTCGTTGGACAGCTATAAATACATAAAGAACTTTTAAACAAATATTATTTTAAGAAAGACAATTAAACCACATTGGTAAATAGAGTAAATAAATGTCAATTTTGTTGAACGTTTTTTTGAGATGGATTGTTGGTTGTACCGATTGGGTAGCTTTACATGGACAAAGAACAATTAAAAAAACCTTTTAGGACCTCGCGGACACTCTGAAAATGACAACAGCCAATAAGAATCAGAATATCCACCCAGGTTTTCAGTCATTTGTGTTGTTTTTAATGTCTAAATCAGGGGTGCCCAAACTCGGTCCTGAAGGGTCAGTGTCCTGCAGATTTTAGCTCCAACTTGCCTCAACACACCTGCATGAATGTTTCTAGAAAGCCTTGTAAGAGGTTGATTAGCTAGCCAAGGTGTGTCTGATTGGGGTTGGAACTAAGCTTTTCAGGACACTGCCCCTCCAGGACCGAGTTTGGGCACCCCTGGTCTAGATGGTTGACCTTGACATTGTTTTATAAATATAATTAGCTCAGAAAATATGTAAAACCTGTTTATTTTTCTATGATCATTACATAAATAAGTGATTTTGTTTAATTCACGAGAAAATAGAGTTAGTTATACTGTAAGAAATATCGTTATTGCAACAATATCGCATATTTTTCCAGTATCATGCAGCCCTAATATAAAGTAAATGGTCTGACACTCACGGTGGATGGTCTGCTGGCCTGCGCTCTGCATTAAAACTCCTCCAGGTGAAAGAGCGCTGATGGCTGAACTCGCCGCACTGCTGGACATCACCTGAAACACGGAGAAAATACCACCACAATTCACCCTTTGCTTGCAGTTTGATTGACAGGTGATCTGGCCAATCATAACGCCGATATTCTGTGTCATTTTGTCCGACAAACAAAACAGTCTGACAAACCAGGTGTAGTTGAGTAATATTGGCGATTAATATTAAATGATTTGTTCAGCGGTTCATTTGTTCCAAACCCCTCCAATGCATGGCTCTAATCTGCGCTGATTGGTCCGATGACCCAGTCTGATGCGATTGGTCGACTGTGTTCAACACGAGACGGAGAGAAATGCCCACCACGGTTATGAAGTAGCAAGAGTACAGAGTATATGTGTGAGACTAATGCAGGAATGCATTAAAGGTGCAGTATGTAAGTTTGACACCTAGTGGTTGAACTAGGTATTGCATCCCTGGATCAACGCAAGTGCAGTTTGCCAAATTGTGAGACCAATAGAAGCAAGTCTGACTGTCGAGCCTAAACGCTGATTTAAGGCTGATTTAAGTTGTGTTCTAAATTAAAGCAACAGCACATGATAGAAGGAATATTTTCATATTAAAAGGAGTTTTTGTTCTAAACAACACCTGGAATTTATTGTTTAGAAACGGTTTCTATTTTTTTGCAGCTGAACAATAAAAAACTGACAGTGATCACCTCAGGTACACCTCATGTGCTTTAATCAGTGTTAAATGCTAATAATGCGAGTTTGAATGCCATTTTACATGACATTTATTGCCATACTACTGAAAGCAGCAGCAGATAGTTCACCTCAGATGCTGAAAATAACATAAACTGTTTGAAACTGAACTTTAGAACTGTGACTCAGTGCAAGCCAACACATATCAGTGATTCAGCATCTACATTTAACAATGATAAAGAGGCTTAATATGTATTAATTAGATTATAAACCTTACCATTTGGTGAGTGAGTGCATATTCTGTGCTTCTGAATGGCTGTATTTACATTTCTGTCGTGTTTCGTCTGGTGCAAACAGCCAAATTGCTCATCACTGCAAATCTCCTCACGTAGTGTGTTGTTAGGACACGGGTTACAATGTAGCCTGCTCATCTAATGTTTACATTTGTAATATTTATATTTTTGCTAATTAATAACCACCTCATGTGGAACTCTGAATCTGCGTCTCATTTCAGAGTCTGCTACTGTTCACTGGAGGTCACAATTTGGTCACAGGCGCATACTTTGCGAGCCTTTCTGAATGATTAAATGAAATGCGCTGTTTTCCACCAAGGCAACCGGGGGTACTAAAATATAATTGGCTAAACTGGCAGTGGGCGGGTTAAAACAACTAAAACAAAGACAGACATTCCGGCACGTAACGCACATTTTCAAAGCAGACTATCTGACTTTAGCACTGTTTTTTAGATAAAGAATGTTCACTTGGCATGTTTTTTAAATATCTGCAAACATATTATGGTATTTTTATGCTTCAGAAGAGTAAAAAACGTACATACAGCACCTTAAAACACCAGCACCTACTCTTAAAAAACCTACTCTTAACCATAACCCCAAGTAATAACGACACACATTAAGTATTAATCCACACAGTGGCAAAAGTTGAACTATTTTGAAAATTGACCGCACCACGCGTGTGAGAAACAGCTGATGGTGGCCACAGCAATGACAAACAGCAGAGGATCACGCGCTCAGAAACGCATTTAAATCGGTAAGGGAAGAAGCACGAGTCGCATTTTCAACATGGTTTTGGACACAATATGTGAATAGCCCCATAAAGAGTTAACCTGAGAGTTAAATTACAAGCTGCGCAGAGTGATTACAAGTTACAACACACAATTAAATACATACTTTGCAAACTACAGAAAACAAGGAGGCAACCATTTTAATCACACTAACTGGTTCTGATCTGGAGGAAGAAGAAACTGGTCCATATGAACTGCGTACTGCTAAAGCCCCTGTCAAAGTCTGACAAAGTCTTATACATTAGTAGTCTTTGCTGATCCTTCCTATAATAAGGTTAGGTAACTGTATTAATCATCAAAAAAATGACAGTAACAAACACAGCACATGGTCGCCTATACCGCGGTATTGTTGTGAAATGAACTTTAACCGTTTATCCCCCATAGGCGCATCTCAATGATCAATCCCATGATCCCTCGCACTCCGCTTGTGACTGAAGGGAAAGGCGCGTTCACGCTTTACCAGATCCGGCAATTCATATTTGGCGATGTTGCGTATAGATGTCGCTAAGGCCAGGCAAATGATTCAGACACAAGACAATTATTTATTTAACTCTGAGTCGACTCTTTCTTGTAAGAATCAATAGTTTTAAACACGGGGCACTTTCAGATTTAAACCTCAGCTGGATGTTTTCATTCACTTAGAGCTGTGATACACACTGCATCGTAATTGTGTCTGTCTGATAAAACGGACTATAATCCAGGGTTTACCCACAGTTACCTGCGTGAGCCGGGGTTTGTAGCTCCTCATCTCGTGCTGGATAATGCTGATGGAGTTGATGATGTCCTGACTGGTGCTGTAATGCTGCGACTGAAGAGGAACCGGCCCGTGGGCATATCTGGCAGACACAAACACTTCATATGAAGATCCATAGAGTGTCCAAACGCCAGCACAATGAAGCCTGAAGCATGCGTTTACCTGTCTGACTTCTTCAGGTTCAGAGCGATAGTCTTTCGGCCAGAGTCGTTTTGCAGATCATCATACTCTATGGCTTCCTGTAATTTCACCTGACGAACCACAAACACAACATTAGAAAAAAAATCAACAACAGGATTTTCCAAAACACTGAATATATTTAATATCATTTCAAATAATGATTAAATAAAAATGATTTTATATTATTGCTAATATTAATTAAGGCAGCACTGTGGCTCAGTGGCATTTCTGTGTGGAGTTTGCATGTTCTCCCAGCGTTGGATAATTGGATAAACTAAATTGGCTTTAGTGTATGAGCGTGTGTGTGAATGTGAGAGTGCATGGGTGTTTCCCAGTACTGGGTTGCGGCTGGAAGGGCATGGGGTTTTATTATGTTTTATTATGTATAGATCTGTATGCTTGTAATTGTAATACAATCTATATATTGAAAAAATCTAATTAAATTAAATTAAAACAAAAAAACAGTTACAGAAATATAACTATGTTGTGTTTTTTCCCTAAATATTGCATGCAAATTGCATGAATATAACATGTATTATATTCAGTTCTAGTAAATATATTTATAATATTTAGGAAAAAACACAACATGGTTATATTTCTGTAATTGTTTTTTTGTTTCATAACACAGATCCGTATGCATGTCATTGTATTTCAACTTTTATTTACTTTAATATGACTGTCATTATTTAAATGTTATTAAAACATTAAAAGATTATTCCTTGTATATGTGTAAATATGTGTGATTAAAGGTTTATAATACATAAATAAACTTTGATATTTCAACTATAGCATTATTTGATTATTTTTTATTGAAAATAATATATTAATAACAACTATTATTTTAATTATATATTTTTTTTATTTTGAGAAACGCATATTTCCATAACTTTTTTATTGAGACGTATTTTCATTATAATTATATTCATAAAGCAGAGTTATTTGTAATGTTTTAATGTTTAAATGAATCCTCTTTGCACCGTTATGAACAACCTACATTAATCAAGTGTAAATCAATGATATCCGCAAAGCTGACGTCGTGTTTTACCTTTTTAAGTGGCGGCTGGAAGAAATCTGAATCTCTGGAGTTTCCATCAGTGCTGCTCGTCTCGCTGGCTTGATCACTGGGAGCTTCCCTACAAAACAAACAAACAAACAAACAAACAAACAAACAAACAACAAACAACAAACAACAAACAAACAGACACACACACACACAGAGAGAGAGAGAGAGAGAGAGAGAGTTGTTTTGTCCTACCTTGTCAGATTCTCCAACCTCTAATTCAAAAAGTAGGTAGCACATTTAATCAGCACCAATCAGATTGTGCCAGCAGTGTATATTTTGATGTGAAGTGTGTGATACGAGGCTTTAATCCCGAACCATAACCTCAAAACCATTCAAACACAGTGTCGGGAGCATGATCTGAGGGGTGGGATAAAAACACTCACGCTCTTCGCAGGCCGGCTGCCAGGACCATGGCACTGTGGTGGTTGAAGCGCTTGATGATGGCGGAGTTGCTGTTTTCTCGGACTGTTTTGTTGGCTGTGTTTGACGCAGGGGGAGCCGCCGCTGTGCCGTAACCCTTCATAAACGCACACAGAGATCACCAGATTCACCAAACAATACAATACACAGAAGAATGGTCTTTTTATTTAATTGTTTGCAATTTTCTTTGTGATTTATACTCCCAGTCAAATGCTTTAGATTTTTTTTTTAAAGAAGCCTGGATTTGTTTGATCCAAAGTACAGCAAAAACACTACAAATCTGAATGAATTTGAATACTATTTTAAACCACTATATTTATTTTATACTATTTTCTATTTGACTTAGTGCTGGGCAAAGATTATTCGCATCCAAAATAAATGTTTGCTTGGACATAATAAATGTGTGTGCGCTGTGTATATTTATTATGTTTATATAAACACACACATGCATGCATATATTTGAGAAAATGTTTGTTTTTATTTAGATATAAAATATATATATATGTATAAGATACAAATTATATACACACTTAAATATCCACGCAAAAAAAATAAGTTTTGTATAGTTTTGTTTTTATGTATGTGTGTGTATTACAGACAGATAATAAATATCAATAACACACAAATATATCATGTACCAAAACAAACTTTTATTTTGGATCCGATTAATTGTGATCTTTGCCCAGCACTAATTTTTATTTATTTCAAAATGTAATTTAGGGCCTCACGGTGGCACAGTGGGTAGCACGATCGCCTCACAGCAAGAAGGTCGCTGGCTTGAGCCTCGGCTGGGTCAGTTGGCGTTTCTGTGTGGAGTTTGCATGTTCTCCCCGTGTTGGCGTGGGTTTCCTTCCGGGTGCTCCGGTTTCCCACACAAGTCCTAAGACATGCGGTATAGGTGAATTGGGTAAGCTAAATTGTGTGTATGTGTGTGAATGAGTGTGTATGGATGTTTCCCAGTGATGGGTTGCAGCTGGAAGGGCATCCGCTGCGTAAAACATATGCTGGATAAGTTGGCGGTTCATTCCGCTGTGGCGACCCCAGATTAATAAAGGGACTAAGCCGAAATGAAAATGAATGAATGAAAATGTAATTTATTCATGCATTTTTAAAGCTGATTTGTTTTAACATGATTACATTCGACTTCAGTCACATGATCCTTCAGGAATTATTCTAATACGCTGAAAGAAAAAAGTTATTTTTATTGTTTTCGCTGTACTTTGGATCAAATAAATGCTTGGAGAGAAGAAACTTTTTTTAAATAAATATTAAAAACCGAACTGTTCTATCTTACTGTGCTTTGACTAGTAGTGTGCTTCTGAAATAATGTTACACCTCCATTAAATGCATGTCAGATATTAGACATCTGAATACACTCTGAAGAAAATTAAATAAAATAAAATAATAATAATAATATTATATATAGGCATTCATTCATTCATTTTCATTTCGGCTTAGTCCCTTTATTAATCTGGGGTCGCCACAGCGGAATGAACCGCCAACTTATCCAGCATATGTTTTACGCAGCGGATGCCCTTCCAGCTGCAACCCATAACTGGGAAACATCCACACACGCATACACTACGGACAATTTAGTCTACCCAATTCACCTATACCGCATGTCTTTGGACTTGTGGGGGAAACCGGAGCACCCGGAGGAAACCCACACGCCAACACGGGGAGAACATGCAAACTCCACACAGAAATGCCAACTGACCCAGCCGAGGCTCGAACCAGCGACCTTCTTATATATATATATATAGGCATAATATATTTTATATTTATATAATATTTGGTCCATTTTTTACAGTGCATAACAAATTGTTCTATTTTAGGATTTACAGATACTATTATTTGCTCCATTTTATAAGTGCCCATAGTAATTAATTCCAGGACTCTCTGTGAAAACCCCTTTTGGCAAAACAGCCACCAACAATATATTCATGTAGCTCTTTTTAACCATTCCTAGGGTGGAAAAACCGAGCATCTTTCACCTCATCTAATGTTTTATCCTCGAGTGCAAGCAGATCCACCATTGGGTTCTTCACTCCCTGTGTCACCATAGACTTCAGGCCTGATAATAACAAGAGAAACAAACACCATCAGAATATAACTCAAAAAGAGCCCTTTAACACGCTTAGATGAAGCAAACAGTCCATTGAGTTCTTATTAAGTTCATTAAGTTATTAGGCAAGGCAAGTTTATTTATACAGCACACTTCATACACATTGGTCATCCAAAGTGCTTTACATAAACAAGAATAAAAGAAACATAAAATACAAGTATAAGAAATAAAAACAACAAAGATGTGTTAAAAATGTGTTAAAACACAAAAAAGACACAAATAGTGCGATCATTAATTGTTTAATCATTATTTGTGTGATTATTATTTGTTATTAGATTCAGCGGTTGTTATCTGGGAATTACATAACTTGGAACGTCACGACTGACCTATCAGAATAAAGTATTCCAGACAGCAGTGTAATAAAAATGTTTACACAATGGTGCTGTTGAATGCTTGATTCTGACTGTCTGAGGAGCATTATAAGGTGTGCTGTTATTTGTTATTTTCAGATAAGCACACAGATAAAGTAGTTCTGGCAGGTTTTGAGAGCATTACAGCTCCATATCACTACGCTGAATGATTTCAGTTATATCACAGATTAAAAACACAACTGAAGGCTTTGGATGAGATGTGGGAGAAACTAGTGCCACACACAGGAGCAGTTTGAGGACAAAAACCTGACAACTGTCTCAAATACAACATCTAAACAGTATATTTAGCTGTGATGAGCATGGTATAAGCAGTATAATGCACCCCGGTCCATTGAATTATTAGTAAATATTGCACCAGCTTAGATGTGCAATAAATAAAAACACTTAAAGTCTTCATAAACCGAAGCTGCAACCGTTTTTTTTCCGTATTGTGACGCAGTTCCTAGAGAAACGGAATATTAAATGAGAAAACAGTGGGCGTGGCTTGTTTTTTTCTACTGCAAGCTGATTGGATGTAATAGGCATTTCATACAGAAAAGGGTTTAGGAGAGTTATTACAACCTAACAGACTCCTCCTCCTCCTCACCATTTCTGTTTGTTGTCAAAACTGACAGCTGGAGGGGCGTGGTTAAGTATGTTAGCCCCGCCCCAATACCTCAGACAGACCTAATCTGAGAATTTAACGGAAGACAAACAGGAAGTGGATTTTCAGATTTTAATTTTAGATTACAAGGGCAAATAATTGTTTTTCTTAAAGACCTGCACAGATGAATTTTTCACCACAAAACTAGCAATGTGAGCTAACAAAATCAATATAGTTAGTCTTGATTTCATGTGTACTTGAAATCACACTTACCCTTCTCGTCCTGTTTGGCACACTCAGAGAAGATGTCCTGCTGGCCCGTGTTGATGCGATCTCTGTGGAAATAATGCGACTGAAAGAACCGCGTCCAGAACTCCTTCTCCGTCATGTTGTGAGGAACGTTCTCAGCGTATTTCTGCTTGACTGCAAATAATCATAATGTCTATCAGCACATTTATTTGTCACTCAAATCCACTTAAATTGTTAGTCAGTGCTAAAATGATAACTCTTAATCATAATTCAGGGAAAACATTTTCAATATATACAGCTGAAATCAGAATTATTAGCCCTCCTGAATTATTATAATAAAGGGACTAAGCCAAAAAGAAAATGAATTAATTAATACTATTGACCTTTAAATGGCTTTTAAAAAATTAAAAACTGCTTTAATTCTAGCCGAAATAAAACAAATAAGACTTTCTCCAGAAGAAAAAATATTATAGGAAATACTGTGAAAAATTCCTGAATCTGTTCAACATAATTTGAAGACACTCACCTACTGCACCTTTAAAAGACAGTTCATTCAATACAGAAAGCTATCAATTTCTATTCTGACACACACCCAGTCAGTGTTTGCTATGATTACGTTGATAGATTGAACAAGATCTTATTATTAGTCTTACCTGTAGGGTAAGTCCTGAAGATCGACTCGATGATGTCAGAGGTCAGATTGTACCGCAGGCCATTACAGCCGTCTGTCTGTGGCCTGATGTCGGCCTGTAACCACGATAATTACAAACACCAGGTTTATAAAAGCTCTCACTAAACTCTCTGGGTAAAGAGACTTCTGAGAATTGTTTCTAAACACATTAGAAATGTTAGAAATGTCCTGCTGAAACATTACAAAGACAGTTTTTCATCAATTCTGCGTTTTGAACTTTTTGGGGTGGGGCTAATGCTGTGGCTCAATTAGCATGGCTCCGCCCCTAACACTATAACTACTGTTTATTAGCATCATTGGTTCTCCCGCTCAATCTTGAGTTACTGTCACCATTCCTTACTTCAGTCTACATTTTGCAAGCTATCAGACTAGATACAAATAAACAAAATGAAGCATTCACTGCCTACTTTGATCAGTTATTTTAGATACTTGCCATTTTTTATTATTCAAATTGGGCTGGGTGGTTAATAAAACATTTCTTCTGTTGTGTGACAAACATATTAATACATCACTTATTACACGGCTCTCTAGAATGCTTGATTCTGATTGGTCAGTCGCGACATTCCAAGGTATGTTATTTCCAGATAACAACCACTGAATTGATGTTATTTATAACTGTTTGGTGAAATATTGCGACTGAATAATACGCAGGTTAGTGTATACTCCATTCAGCGGTTTTATTTCTGTCAGCTTTGCTTTTAACTAAAGAATTAATAAACTATTGCAGCTCTGAACAATGTTTTGTGTCTATTTTTTATGTTTTGTGGCAAGTAGTTGTGCATTAAGCAGGGTAAATTTCACTCCGCTTAGTCTATCGGGCTTTATTCTGCGATAACACACACCTGGATCTACTTTATCCCTTACTTTACATAATGTAATACCACTTTACTCAGATTTGAATATCGTGATGCATTTAAACTCACCAGGAAGGCAGCAGAGATGCCCACTTCCTGTATGTTATTGTTGGAGGGTGAGTGATCCACAGAATTGAGGCTCATCCGATTGGCCCAGAACTCCTCAGCGCTGATCACCTGACTCACCACCAGGTCCTTGTAGAGCTGGAACAGGACGGGGTCTTCCTGCAACATCCTGAAACAGAAAACATCTGCAGGTCAAGCATTGTCAACACAGAGAGGTAAATAGAAGATTTAATGATGCTATCCACATTTTTTTTACTATGCCCCATAATGCATAAAATGCATTGATTGGTCAGAAGATTTGATGAGAAGCTGAGGTATGAGGTGACGTCAAAAACTCAAGGGGTTAATCCTAATGAAATAAATTCAATTTAAAACGCAGCCATCATGTGTGGAAAACGATGGATAGTGAAACATGCTTTAATAAACGTCACCTGTTTTTCTCCTCCAGCTCTTTATTGGCCTTCTTCTTGAACTTGGGCAGGAGCTGCTGGAGAAGCTCTTTGGCGGCTTCTCTGTCCTTAAGCGCTGTGCTCTCATTGGCGAAGTGAAAAGTGGTGTTTTCTCCAGTGTGCAGAACCAGCTGAAGCTGAATCTTGGCTTTACCATCAGGACTGATCTTCTGGCCTGCAGATGAGGATAGAAAGCGAAGACTCTTATAGATAAAAACAAGCTACAAAGCAAACTATTTAGCAAGATTTATAATTATGAGATTAAAACCATAATTGTGTCAAAGATGATGAGGTAAACAGGTGAAATAAGTGGAAATTACAAAATAAAAGTCTTAAATAAAAGTTTTGAAGATTGCAAGATAAAAAAAAAAGGAAAATGAAATGATACAGGTTTAAAATATGAGATATGAAAATCGTAATTACTGCATAAAAGCAAAAAAGAAAGATTAGAAAAGACAAGTGAAAAGATGCAGGTCTAAATTACGAGATATAAATAAAAAATCATAATTATTGTAGGTTAAAAAATATGGTTATGAAACACATTGAAATTATGAGAAAAGTCACAATTCTAGAAATAATTTAATTATAGAAATAGTTACAGAATCACATCCCAAAGAAAAATAATTGTTTTGACATAATATGTGTATTATATGCATTTAATATGTATATATGATACAAACACATATACAAACACAACTATACAAAGCTTTCACATAGATATTTAAATATATATGTATATATATTTATACATATATATTGTATTATACATATATATTTTGTATCTAAACATAAATAAACATTTTCTCAAATGTAAGCATGCATGTGTGTATTTATATACAGAAAATAAATATACATAGCGCGCTCACATATATTATGTAAAAAAAAAAAATTACTTTTATTTTGAACGAGATTAATCTTTGACCAGCACTAATACACATGGAAATATTTAGATTTTGTATTTTTGTATGCTATATATACACAATATTTATGCACAGTGAGTACACACACATTATGCAAATACAAACTTTTATCTTGGATGCGATTAATCCTTTGACAGCACTCATTTCAACACATCGACAAACCCAAATGAGGCTGCAGCTTCTGAACTATAAAGGAAACTCACAGCGGATGTCGGCGTAGAGGTGGCTGACGGTGAAGCGGTCCTTTCCCTCCGGACCCCAGGCGATCCTCTCGGCCATCAGGTACAGCGTCCCGTCCTGCTTCCTCTGACGGACCCTTTTCACCACCAACAACACCTCCTCGGACAGAGACGCCATGACTGCAGAGAGAAAGGGAAGAAATCAGATTTGTGTTTACATTAACAGTGACAATAGGTTCAGAATAAGTCATTAAAGGGGAGCTATTATGCAAAAATCACTTTTATAAGGGGTTCAAACAGAGCAACAGTGTGTGAATATAACCGGCCTCGAAAGGTAAAAATTAATTAATTAAATTTTTTATAATCAGACTTGATAAAAACAGTCTGCAGAAACACTTTGATTGACATTCTTTCTTTGTACGTGTCATCAAAGGGAGAAAGCCCCGCCCACTAGTGCCCATCTCTGCCTCATTAGCATAAACAGCCCTGAGTAAGAAGCAGCCATCCGCCATTAGGGTTTTCAATTAGGGAAGCACAAATGAACAGTGACAGGAGTCTCCAGAGATAACATCTGTCCTTTTTTTAATCTGCCGCTATGCTGACACATAGGCAATTGTAGCTCCGCCCTCTTTTGAATAATAATGAATCAGATCATGTTCAGAAAAAATGTAATTCAGTTCAGATCACATAGGACAGATTCAGATTAAAAATGATTTTAAAAAACTGGATTATAAATTTGAACAGATATTAACTCAGAGATTAAATCAGATTCAGATCAGAAATGACAGATTCATATTTAAATGAAATATAAAATCTGACTCTGAATCAGAACATCAAATGGCATTAAATCAGATCAGACTCAGAAATAAATTAGATTCAGATGTGATGGATTCAGGTTAAAGACCAGATCAGAAACAAAATGATTCAGAGTAAAACTCAACACTGAATCTGATTCTGAATGATGGACAGATATGTTCGAAAAAATGAAATCTGATTCAGATTTTTTTTAAAAACTGATTCAGATTAAAACTAAATACTGAATCTGATTCTGAGTTGGAAGAGATATTAAACCACATATTGAACCTGATTCTAAATCAGATAAAAAAAAAAGCTGATTAAGATAAATCGTGATAGATTCAGATTAAAGTTCAATATTAAATCTGATTCTTAATCAAAACAGATGTTAAATAAATTCAGAAAATAAACCTATATCAGATTAGACTCATAAATAAATTATATTCAGATCAAATGTGATAGATTCAGATTAAAGATCAGATTAGAAATAAATGATTCAGAGTAAAACTCAGCACTATGTCTGATTCTGAATCAGGACAGATATTATATCAGTTCAGACAATTAAATCAGTGTCAGATCAGAAAAAAACTGATTCAGATTAAACTAAATATTGAATCTAATTCTGAATCAGAACAGATATTGAACCATTGATGCTCAGAAATGAACAATAATCAAATTCAGATCAGTTATGACAGATTCAGATAAAAACGTAAAAATAAAATTAAATGAGATATGATAAAAGACTCCGACTGTGACTAGAAATCAGGTGAAATCAGATTCAGACATGACATGATGGATTCAGATTAAACCACAGTATTCGATTCAGATTCATACCTGATATTATATCATATATTACAACAGATTCAGTTCAGATTCTATTCAGATCTGATATTTCACATTTAAAATAAATGGTAATGAAAAATTTGAATCAGATTCAGACCAGAAATAAAATTCAAAACGACAAAATATTCAGATAGTTGTGAAATATGAATCAGACATAACAGATTCAGACTCAAATTCAACATTAAATCAGAATATGAGAAATACAATCACATGTAATAACAAGTTCAGATCGGATTAATTCAGATCTATCAGATTCAGATTAAGATCCGATATTAAATCAGAAACTAGCCAAGACTAGCACTAGACTAGCACACAACACGAATTCTCCTCAAAAACCTTTACCAAAGTTAACTAACTAACACTAAATCTCAGCACACGTCAAAGAGATGCCAAATAAACGTTTTATGCAGTAAGAGACATCTTAAACACATATTGAACGCATTTAAGTGAGATTAATCTGAAGTGTGCACCTGTAAACTGAACTCATGCTCGCAGCCGGTGACTTTAAGCAACTCTTTTATTTTAACACAATAAACGCTCACCTGGCGCTCCAGAGCTTCTGAAGCCGAAGCCTCAATATTGATCACGTGGTAAGCGAAGTGAAACCAGTGTAAATTACAGTATTTGTGTTTTATTTACAGTGGTTACGGACGCCGTTAGTGACAGCAGCCCTCCGATCCGCCATAGAAACAAAGTGAAGCCGGAAACGCGACGCGCTTCCTTCTAATGGCTTCATAGCAGATTTCAAAATTAAAGTTTTACATGATGTTTATGGATAATATAATATAATATAATATAATATAATATAATATAATATAATATAATATAATATAATATAATATAATATAATATAATATAATAAATATGATTAATTCTATTTTATTATTATTATTATTATTATCGATTCTATTTTATTTCTACTTTTGTTTCTTTTTATATACACTTTTATTTTGACAGCAGACATCGGTTTGGCTTCCTTGCAACTTTTCGTGCACAAAAGCAACTGACAGTTCTTTGTGTCGACCAAAGTAAGTCAATGAGTTGGTTTGGCTTTGGGTTTAATGGTTTTGGTCAGATCAGTCGGGCAGATGTGAACGGACAGGTGAAGTGTAAAGTGACCTCACCTGTGCTGATATCAGATGATGAGTGTGAATCAGGCGTGAACAGATCAGACTGCAGAATCAGAGCCTGCTGGAGCTCCAGAGCTGATCTTCAGCAAACACAATGTAAGACAAACACGAGGAGCAAACCTATTTTCTCTGACAGATGTTTTTTACTTATTTTTTATATAGTATAATTCACATAAACTATATTTAATCTAGAATACAATTGTATACGTACGTTAACAATATTTATAAAATATGTACAATGTATATATATAGTGAGTATAGATATAGTAAAGTGAGTTTTGAGGTAAAGTTGGATTTAGTTTTGCACAATCATTCAGTGGCTATTTGTGACATGCTCCTCATATTGTTTACCATGGTACTTTGAATATTCGGTGTGAAATCTCTTGCACGTACCACTTGAAAACAACATTAGCACTTTTTATTTGATTGTGAAAGTCAAAGTCAGCTTTATTGTCAATTCAACCACATGTACAGGACATACAGAGAGTCGTTATTGCGTTACTCTCAGACCCTAGGTGCATAACAGATAATATTAATACAAAAAGGAGAATTTAAAAAAGAAATTACAATAAATACAATTAGACATATAATATAATCTAAACATCTATGTAAAAATCGTAAACAATGCAATTACACATAAGGGCAAGGATGGCAAGGAGTGCAAACCAGACCCAGATAGCACACATGCGTCGCAGAGACGTCTGCTGGACATCTGCGTTTTCATCTGGGAGACGTCTTATTTAGGGCGTTTGATCATCTGGAAAACATCATATAGACGTCCTTTTCAGACATTCAAACAACATCTATGCAATGCATCGCAGATGTTCATTATTATAATGTTAGGTCTGTGAGACATCTTATTTATGTAGCATAGAGGTCGTCTTTTATTTTTTATTTAGACATTCCCTCATCCATACTGATATAAATAACAGCAACAGTTACACTGATTATACATCCGTCTACACATATATGACAAGCTCAAGTATTTTCCACTCAAAAATAATACAACCGCTGAAGAATCATTAGTAGAATTTCTGATATTATATAATAATTTATTATCATTTATATTTTTCATCAAAACCAATTTAAAATTTCAGGAGTTCAAGATTCATCGTATAGACGGCGTATAGAGGTAAAGACGGCGTATAGAGGTAAAGACAGCGTATAGAGGTAAAGACGGCGTATAGAGGTAAAGACGGCGTATAGAGGTAAAGACGGCGTATAGAGGTAAATAAAGACGCCTCATTAACTAATAAAAACGTTTGATGGAATGTGATGTTTAGCAGATGTTACGATCTTTCAAAGACGTCTCCGCGACGTACGTGTGCTATCTGGGGAGCTGTGCAGATGCAAAAAGGTATATCGTGCAAAACGCTTGTATGATAATTATGATAAAGGGACAGTGTCTTCATAATATACAGGGAGGTAGTATGATGTAACTAGCAGTCCAATTGTGTGAACAATGTTGTACTTTGATGATCACTGGCTGCTATAATACGTTTCTGATAGTTTATTAAAAAGGAGAAAGACCGAATGTGTGAATATAAAACCAGCTTAACCTCAGTATAATGGGCTTTATATTTTACTATATCTACTATATATGTCATTTGTGTATATCATTCAAATGTCTAGTACACAAAAATGCAATATAATACATTTAAATATTATATTTATTGAGCTAAATTTGTAAACTTATGTCTTTTAATTGTAATATGTTATTTGAATCTGCTCAGATTACTTGTGTTATATTTTAAATGACAAATAATTAAAAAAATGTAGATTATTTTTCATTTTCATGACAATTAAGAATGTTATACATGCAAATTTGCATTATTTTAATAAAAATTATAATATAATGCTGCCTTGGCATGTAATGAAAATTCAACGATTAAAATGACAAATTAAAGCTAAATTGATTGAATAAAAATGGCAAAACCTATTAATAACCTATTATTATAACTTTAATATATTCTATAATATTATAATAATATGTTCTGTTTCTGCAGTCATTTCTGTGCTCTCGGAAAACTGTATATAAAGATTTTAAATTGACTTTAAGGCTTTAAAACACTTGCAGATGTTTTTGTTATTGCCAGAGTGTCTGAGGCACATGCTGTAAAGGCTCCGCCCTCCATTCAAAGGGGGAGGGGAGCAGCAGCAGCTCATTTGCATTTAAAGAGATATACACAAGAAAAGCCTGTTTTTCCTCTCATTCACAAACGTGTCCTAGGCACGTGCTGTAAAGGCTCCGCCCTCCACTGAAAGGGGGAGGGGAGGAGCAGCAGCTCATTTGCATTTAAAGTGATATACACAAGAAAAGCCTGTTTTTCCTGTTTTTATAGCATGATATTACAAATAATAATATTACGAATATTACAAATAAAGAAATATTACAAATAAACAAATGATCCATATA
>CAIGQW010054212.1:470571-498105 GCA_903798125.1 Danio choprae
AGCAGCGATGAAAGGGACCTCGCACCCGGGCTCACCGCCGCCCGGTGACCTCAGGATGACAGAGAACAGCGGATAATAATAATTTAAGTCGATATATATTAAAATACCTGAGAAAATCACAGATTTATGCCAAACTTCCTTCTGTCAGCAGGTGGCGCTATGACTGAGACTCAATATTTGCATGTAGATGTCTTCAGGAGAGGAATCTCATCGAACCTGTGTGTTTTCAGGCAGATCAGATATTGTTTGGCTGAGTTATAAGTGCTTCCTCCTCCATGGCGAAGCATTGCACTTTCTCAGTCCGCCACGGACACGCCCCTCGGCGAAAACTCTAGATCCTCACAATTTAACATCACAAAGGCCTTTGGACTAAACTAACGGAACATGGATTTGATGTGATGAAATTTGTAGGAGGAGTTACCTACACTGTAAAACATGTCACTTCCTGTTGCCAGCAGGTGGCGCTATATCTGTATCTGGTTATTGTCATGTAAACGTGTTCAGGTCAGGACTGTTATCAAACATATGGATTTTAAATCAGATCAGACAATATATGCCTGAGTTATAACAACTTCCTGTTTCGTGGCGAAGCGTCAAAGTTTGAGAGGCCGCCACGGACACCCCCTTCGACGAAAACTCTAGATCTTCGCAATTTAACATCGCCAAGGCCTTTAGTTGACAATGCCCAACTTTGGTGTTGATCTGATGAATTCCCTAGGAGGAGTTCGTTCAAATACCACACCTGGAAATGGCAAAAACTGCACTTTTTCGGCAGAGGAAGTTAAAAATATCCGACTTCCTGTTGGGTTTGACATTTCGCTCCAAGAGACTTTTTTGTAGGTTTTGGCATGTTTGATGTGTGTGCTAATTTTCGTACATGTGCGTGAAACGTAGCTCGGGGGCCCACTGATTTAAGCCAAACTTCCTTCTGTCAGCAGGTGGCGCTATGACTGAGACTCAATATTGGCATGTAAATGTGTTCAGGTGAGGAATCTCATCGAACCGGTGCATTTTCAGGCAGATCAGATATTGTTTGATTGAGTTATAAGTGCTTCCTCCTCCATGGCGAAGCATTGCACTTTCTCAGTCCGCCACGGACACGCCCCTCGCCGAAAACTCTAGATCTTCACAATTTAACATCACAAAGGCCTTTGGACTAAACTAATGGAACATGGACTCGATGTGATGAAATTTGTAGGAGGAGCTTGTGACACTGTAAAACATGTTACTTCCTGTTGCCAGCAGGTGGCGCTATATCTGTATCTGGTTATTGGCATGTAAACGTGTTCAGGTCAGGACTGTTATCAAACATATGGATTTTAAATCAGATCAGACAATGTATGGCTGATTTATAACAACTTCCTGTTTCGTGACGAAGCGTCAAAGTTTGAGAGGCCGCCACGGACACGCCCTTCGACGAAAACTCTAGATCTTCGCAATTTAACATCGCCAAGGCCTTTAGTTGACGATACCCAATTTTGGTGTTGATCCGATGAATTCCCTAGGAGGAGTTCGTTCAAATACCACGCCTGAAAATAGCAAAAACTGCACTTTTTCGGCAGAGGAAGTTAAAAATATCTGACTTCCTGTTGGGTTTGAGATTTCGCTCCAAGAGACTTTTTGGTAGGTTTTGGCATGTTTGATGCGTGTGCCAATTTTCGTACATGTGCGTATAATGTAGCTCGGGGGCTAGTCCGTCAAATGCGTATAGGTGGCGCTGTCGAGTCATTTTGCCACACCCACTTCTAAAACCTATAATAAACGTAAATTTTCGCCACTTCTGGGGCGTGTGCAAAGTTTGGTGAGTTTTCGAGCATGTTTAGACCCTCAAAATCGCGATTCATTCCGGAGAAGAAGAAGAAGAAGAAGAAGAAGAAGAAGAAGAAGAAGAAGAAGAAGAAGAAGAATAATAATAAACAGCGGAATTCCAATAGGGCCTACGCACCGTAGGTGCTCGGTCCCTAATAATAAACAGCGGAATTCCAATAGGGCCTACGCACCGTAGGTGCTCGGTCCCTAATAAATACATACATTTTCATTGAAGCATGTATTACACAAACTAACATTACCCCCAGGATCGTCAATGTATAATTCGCACCCTGGCTTTGAAGAAGGGATCAAACAAATGTTGCGAGCCCAAGGAATGTTTCAGTGTTGAGGGTTTAGAGCTGAGTTTGGGTGTGTCAGAGTTATCAACAACACAAGCTTCAGCTGGCACTTCTCTATCAGTCTACAGCACAGAGAGCTGTAGGCAAACACACTATTGAAAACACAGCAATATTGTGCAATATTTAATAAACTTTCAGAATGTCTTCATTCACTTAGAAGATATTTGACGAATGTTGGAAATTGGTAATCATTGACTTCAAAGTAGGGGGGAAAATACTATTAAAGTCAATGGCTGGGAGGTACCACATTCTTCAAAATACCTTTTTTGTGTTCTGCAAATTAAATTGAAGGAGAATAGTAATGCCTACTAATATCGAAATTAAAGTGACTGTGCTTTAACTTTGAAGAGCCCAAAAAGCTCTAAAGAAGAAGTTTGTAGTGTAAATAGCAGAATAAAACCACTTTACAACTTTCTGACTGCAACTTTTCGCATTATGCCAGGTCAACATTTTTAAAGTCTCCCAGGGCACTGTAAAAGCAGTCATGTAGCGATGTTAATCTCTGTCTGACATTATTGGTCATGCCAAATTTCCTCTTTTACAGGAAGGAGAGGTTTATGCCATCGAGACCTTCGGCAGCACTGGGAAAGGCATGGTTCACGATGATATGGAGTGCTCACATTACATGAAAAACTTTGAAGTTGGTCATGTGCCAATAAGGTGAGAGATGTGCTAGTTTTGACACTTGTTAAATTGACCCTGCTGTTTTCCAGCTTGGTATCACAAATGGTCACTAAAGCAGTCCAAACAAATGCGTATTCGACTGCCTCTGGAAGTGTTTTGAAGTTGACAAGCTCCATCCGATTGAGTTGATAAACGCATCTTCATACCAGGAGTAAACTGGACTCTAGTTTCTGTCAGGAAGTATGCGCTTTCAGACAGGATTGGTTCACTCAGCTGATGATTTACCCACTTTTTATTCATTTCTTCCTTTCTTCAATTGAAAAGAAGTTTGAGGAAGACATGCAGGATTGAGCTCCACTATTGATTTGAGCATCCAAATTAGTTTCAATGCAGCTTTGAATGACTCTAAAAAAAGCGAGATGCAATGGTTTGAAAAAATGCACAGCATAAAGCACGAGGGTCAAAGCGCCTGTAAAGAGAAACGTGCAACGCTTGCCCCGCCTCCGAACTGATCCGATTGGCCCACTGCTTTGGAACTGACAGTGAGCTGTTTTATTAATTTAGATTTAATTGAATTAGTAAAAATATAACTTCACTTGGCATCTAAATGCTGTGCTCACGTGCGCGGTGCTTCAAAAGACACATTACGGTCACGCACATAAGTCAAGCAAGGGTTTGCGTTGATAAACAATAGAAAGGTAGCCTGCTGGAAGGGAAATATCGCATTGTGTGAACCGCCCCCTAAGGCTATAGATCTTGATAATGAATTGCAATTTTATGACTGTATCTGATTTATTTATATTTGCCGACCGGCTTACATCTTTTAAAAGTGACTCGTATCCGATGTCTGCATTTGTACTGCACGCAATAGTTTTATATTAATTTATATTGTTTACACAGTGGATATTGCGCTCTCTCTGTCTCTTGTTAACATGCTTAAATACATTGAAGGCTGATTCATACTTCTGCGTCAAGTGCATGCGAATGGTCCGGCGCAGCCTTGTGTGTGTGCTGTTGTATAGCCCTCGCCATGGCTGACGCTGACACTGATGCGCACCTCTCAAATGTAACTACACGTTGCAACAATGCGTAGCGCAAGCTCTGTGATTGGTCGGCTTGGTAGCGGTGACGAAGTGTGTCCAGTGCTGAGAGCTGTGAGCCCTATGGAGGGAGTGTTTACAAGTGTTGATTCCAGTGAAGGAGCTCAATATGGAAACTTTTGATTTGTGTTTACCTTATGATTAAGTATGATTAAAGCATGTTGGTGAGTTTTACCTACTTGTACATTAAGGTAGCATTCACGGTGGGTCACGGTGATCACTCGACGCAGAAGTATAAATCATCCTAAACTTGTGTTACATGACAATATATAAGCTTTTTTGTCCATGTATATGCGATTTAAGGTTTGGGACTCATGCAGATCTCGGTTCTGAAATGAAAGTGTCAGAGTTGATGTCATTCGATAACGTTATTAATCAGAAACCATGTTATTTTTTAATTTTTTTCCTGCTTGCACATACATGGGCCTTACACGTACATCTGTGCCACATTAGAGGAAAAAATCTGAATTGGGCCACTTGAACCATGCAGTGTAATGGATCTATTATAGAACTCTCATTCCAAAGTTCGGAATCAATTCTATAATGGAAATCTATTATCATTCATTTTCTTTTCGGCTTAGTCCCTTTATTAATCAGGGATCACCACAGTGGAATGAACCGCCAACTTATCCAGCATGTTTTACGCAGCGGATGCGCTTCCAGCTACAACCCATCACTGAGAAACACCCATACACACTCATTCACACACATACACTACGGACAATTTTAGCTTACCCAATTCACCTGTACCGCATGTGTTTGGACTGTGGGGGAAACCGGAGCACCCGGAGGAAACCCACGCCAACACGGGGAGAACGTGCAAACTCCACACAAATGCCAACTGAGCCACCCGGGAATCGAACCAGTGACCTTCTTGCTGTGAGGCGAAAGCGCTACCCACTGCGCCACTGTGCCGGAAATCTGTTATAGAACTCTCATTCTTTCTCTCTTAATTCTTAACTCATTAGAAACTATTATTTTTGGACTCCCAGCCTTAGTACTTTTATCAAGAATTATAGATAAATTTTCTGAAGATTAGTTTTTTTTCAGTGCTTGTTTATTCTGCAAATTCGATGCCTTTTGGAAAATCTATTAGTGGTGGTTAGATTTGATATTATGGTGGGCCACCAAAAATAAATATATCTATTAGTAACACTCATTTAATAATCTCTTCTCTTTTTTTTTTTTTTTTTTTTTTTTTAATCTTTCTCAGACTTCCCAGAGCTAAACACTTGCTGAATGTGGTCAACGAGAACTTTGGCACTCTGGCTTTCTGCCGCCGCTGGCTGGATCGCCTCGGTGAGACCAAGTATTTAATGGCGCTGAAGAATCTGTGTGACCTGGGCATCATCGACCCCTACCCGCCTCTGTGCGACACCAAAGGCTGCTACACGGCCCAGTTTGAACACACCATTCTGCTGAGACCCACATGCAAAGAGGTGGTCAGCCGAGGAGACGATTACTAGGCCTTCGCGCCAGCAGTTTTTATAAATCTCTCCTTCGCTTTGTGTGGAAGTCAGTTTCTGCTAGGTGAGGGGAAAAAATCATGCCTTTGAAAGTCGAAATTATGACTTACTAAATCTAATTTAACTAGATCGAAATGATCACTTTTGTAAAGGTTGCAGAAATTACATTGTTGCGCCAGTAGGTGGAGACAAACAACCGTCTAAATGTCACTTTATTAATTCTTAAATTATTATATTAAACATGAAGTCTTTGAGTTGTTGTATTATTAACTGAAAATAAGATTAAAAACATTAATTAAATTGATCTAATATAAAACATATACATTTACATTATAATGTATATATTTTGTTCATGTGTATATTTATGAAGAGTTCAGATGCAAAAACCTCAGTGACGTCTGAACTTTTATACTAAAATGAGCATTTTATTTTTCAGCCTAAAATGTTTGCTTTCAGATATTTTGCATTAAAAGCAACCAATTCTATGCCATAAAAGTGAAATTACTGAACCTACACACAGGAGACTGAGAAAAATGCTCATTTTAGAAGATTTCAGATGACTCTAACATTTTTACAGCTAAACCTCATATATACATCTATATGCGTGTATGCATGTGTATATAGTTTATATTATTTATTTTAATTTCATATTTTTAATCAAATTTTCCTGTGAAGACTTCATTTCATTAGTTAAATTTTTTTAAAGAATTAATGGTCACACTTAGACAGGTGTTTGTTGCCACCTACTGGCATAGCAGTGTCATTTCAACAACGTTTATAAGTCATAGTCATACATTTGATTGTCATGATTTCAACTTTTTTTTTTTTTTCTTACCTGGCTGAAATGGGCTTCCATACAACATGAGCATATGCCGAGGAAAGGCCTGAGTAAGTTCATGAGCTGTGCCTTCTCATTTTTAACATGCTAGTATTTGTATTAAAGCTGGATGGAGGTTTAAGTCCTCTTGTAAAGATGTCATCTTGTTTAACAATGGTGTAACTCACTGGCACAGATGTCTACTTATCGCCCACCTGTTAAGTGCACTAGAACCATTTTGTAAACAGTACGGTGCACTTTTCCTGATCAATATGAGCAGGGAAATGTGGAGTCGCATTTGCAGATAATCTGGATTAGCTGTGTTACACATTCGCAAGCGCATGTTTGTTTTCTTTGTACACAAAGCTTTATTAAACCTTGCCCTAAGAGAAATTAGGTAATGTTTATGTTTTGATTAAAAAGGCAGAGGAGTAGATGTGACCCATGGAAATAGGCTTCATTTCTTTGCTCAAGAACAGACTTAATTACAAAAACCATAGCAAAATACTCATGCTTTCCTCTAAGAGCTGGTGCTCATAACAGAAGTGATGATTATATGTAATACATCTATATTTTGGCTGTGCCGGGTTTCAAGATGAGCCTGTTTGAAATCATTCTCCTTTCTCGGAATAAAGCACATGTGGTGTTTTATTTTGAAGTGCAAATAAAATTTATAAGAAATTGTGATCTGCAATGTGTGTGTTTAATGTCTCGATGCCGAAATAACTTCATTTTTATCCAGGTCTTGTATGTGCATTCAGTGGTGGAAAGATTACTGAGAAATCATACTGACGTTAAAGTACTATTGCTTAAAAATGCAGCGCAAGTAAAAGTATCTGTTGTAAACATTACTCAAAGTATGAGTAAAAAGTAGACCTTTCAAAAGTACTCAAGAGTAGTGAGTATCAAGCTGATGCGTCTAATTTGTGGATGTGTGTAAACGTAACATTCTGTAGTGCATTTAGTTATTGCCCAGCAGGCACACAATATCATAATTAGTTAATATTAGGTTATATTAAGGTCGTGATGTCAGGTGACCAAAATTCAATGTCTAGCCAGCGTCTAAGGACAACGTTATTTTAACGTCCAATAACGATGTCAAATGACGTTGATATTTGGTTGATTTTAGGTTGTGTTAGAAAGTGGCCAAAATCCAACGTTGAGATCTGATGGACATCATAGTGGTAACGTCCACACAACGTCAAGCTGTAACATCATTAGACGATATTTGGTTGATTTTAGGTTGGACATTGGACATTAAAGTTGGTCTGACGTTGATTTCTGATGTCAACCAGATTTTCTTTTCCAAACAAAATGCATCATCCCCACATTGTTGGGGTACAACGTCAATCTGACGTCTTGTGCCTGCTGGGTGTTTAAGACCATTTTGGTCATCATATAGTAAACATCCGTCATCTTCACTCTCTGGGTCAATGCGGGTAAAGATTTTGGACAGCTTCTTGGACACTTTAAACGCTTCCAAACAGATTGCTGCAATAATAAATCCCCCATGTCTTGAGGTAGTTTATTATGATGCGATTTACCTTCTATGTGCGATTTGATTGGACAGGAAACAGGACTGATTTTTCTATTTCCCATAGACAGGAAATAATACTGCAGATTGAAGGAAAGTAACGGAGTAAAAGTACTGATACTGCACAAAAAATATACTCAAGGCAAAGTAAAAGTACATATTTTTAAACTAAATTACAATTTCTGAGAAAAACTACTCAATTACAGTAATTTGACTGTTACTTTACACCACTGTTCATTTTGCACAAGACCTCATATGTCCTCATATTCTCCCCATTACGGATTTTTGATTTGATGACCAAGTACTTCCTTCTAAAAGAAACGATGATGATAATAATCAGTATTAGTATTAAAAATCACGACAAATATGAAGGAAGTTATACATAGGACGTTTGGCCCCATTTTCTTCTGCAAAATCCTAAACCAAAAAGCAATAATTGGCACTTAGAGATGATACGCTCATCCCAAACTGTTTTCATTTCCAGTAGCCGGAGAAATGCATGAGGAAATCTTTCTTCTATTTCACAGTGTCTTTATGCCAGAAGTCTGTTTTACCTCAGAGCTTGCCTTTTGTTTGTTTTGAGGGGTTTTTTTTGCAATAATTTTTTATACGTTGTTTAAAAGCGCGTGCGTGTCCTGCTTTCTTGCATCTCATCTCTCCACACGTGTCAGTCTGAGCCTCGAAACCGGAATGGATGAATATACACACGTTTCAAAAGAGATGTGGTTTGGGTGGAAGCCAGAATGCTTTAATTCAATATAAAGAAATAAATAAAAAGATAGTAAGACAAAGAAATTATACAAAAAGGCCACAAGTACATTTTGTGGAATATTTGTTCTGTAAGTCATATGCATTTCTTTTTTGTACTGTTAATATTATGGACGCGCTGAATACGAAAGTCTTGTGTCAGCTTGTATATTAACTTAAAATAAACATATTGAATTGTCATGTAGCATTAAATAGATTAAAATCATTAATTAAAATAGATAATTAAGATAGCCCGCTCCACAGTTTAAACGTCATTCACAGCGCGAACGAAAGGCGCGTTCACGTGACTGCTTTTTCGAAGTATTTCCGTTAGGCTCGGCGTGGAGCTGCTGATGAAGATTTCAGGAAATGTAAGTAATATTTTTAATTTATTGCTTAAATGTACATGTACATATCACAATAACAGGTTTTCGTTTTGTATGCTTTAAAATAATCGACGTAGGGAAGATTAAAACCAAAAGACGTTTGATTTTCTAAAGGTGAAAGTCAACGGACGGAGCCTTAAGAATTACTGACAGAAGTTAACGTTATTTAAAATAAACCATAAAGTTCACACTATTAGTTATCTTTTAGATAAAAATACTGACTAAATTTGTGCACAGGAAAGTCATTATTTCTCATGTCATCAAAATTCCACAGTCCTCATGTTTAACACTGTAAACAGTCCCCACTATAACGTTAGCGCTACATCGTCTTAAACCCATCCACACTGCCTATAATTTACCCAGGGTAATGTTATAAATAAAAATATTTTATTGTAAGTAGATTATTTCTGATTGATATATGCCTAGACCAACTTGTTTGAGCAAAACACACTAAGTTTTACATTCTGCCGATATCAAATTTCCTTGTTGCAATTAATTGCTGAAGCTTTTATCACGATATCCAATAATATAATATAATATAATAAAAGATATTGTCTTTGTTGCAAAAAAGATTACTTTACTAGGTATAATAACAAGAAATACTCAGTTTATTGCTTCATATGTACATGGAAATACGTAAATAAATGTTTTAAACTAATTAATTTGCAAAAGGATGGTACAGTACAATAGGTAACAATAAAGTGCATTAGCAAACGTCAGTTAATGCATTAAAATCAACAGTGAGAAATTGCTATATGTTAAAGTTAATAGGCTACAACTGATTTTTAATAAATTTATTAAATAACTGACATTTAATAAAACGACTACGACCTTTTAAATGCATTATTAGGCATTGACTAAGATACTAACATCAGCAAAGATTAATAAATGCTTTTGTAGTTGTCATTACATTGATTTACTGTACCCAACACAAGCCCTATAGACAGTTGTAGGCCATATTAACTTATTTGAAAATAAATAGTTTATTTAGTCCACTGCGAATACAACAATCTGAATATTCATAAAGCACTCTAAAAGTGTAAATAATAATTATTCACAGTATTTTGAAGTGCCCTTAATATCAATATTGTGCATGTTCATTATCACAATATACAGTTGAAGTCAAAAATATTTGCCCTCCTGTTAATTTTTTTCTTCTTTTCCAAATATTTCCCAAATGATGATGAACAGATTCAGGAATTTCTCACAGTATTTCCTATAATATTTGTTCTTCTGGAGAAAGTCTTATTTGTTTTATTTCGGCTAGAATAAAAGCAGTGTTTAATTTTTTAAAACCATTTTAAGGTCAATATTATTCGCCCGCTTAAGCAATATTTGTATTCGATTGCCTACAGAACAAACCACTGTTATACAGTGACTTGCCTAATTATCCCTTTAAATGTCCCTTTAAGCTAAATACTGGTTTAATCATGGCAAAGATAAAAGATTTCAGTTATTAGAAATGAGTTATTAAAACTATTATGTTGAAAAATGTGTTGAAAAATCTTTCGTTAAACAGAAATTGGGGAAAAATATGTACAGGGGGGCTAATAATTCAAGAGGGCTAACATTTCTGACTTCAATTGTATCACGATATATTGAATATCGGCTTCTAAATGAATCCATATGTTCTCAGAAACTTTCCATGGGGCCGATGACCTGCGGATGGACCCGTTTTCTATTACACCTGAACAGCCAGTCTTTCTTTCTCCTGTAGCGTTTGGACAGCAGAACGTAGAGGACGGGGTTCACGCAGGGGTGCAGATACTGGAGAACCGTGCAGGTGAAGTGAAACATCTCCCACGAGCGTCCATGCCGGTAAAGTCCCAAATACACACACAACTCCAGAACATAACCAGGCAGCCAACACAAGGAGAACGTCCCAGCTGCTGAAAACACCATTAAAGAAGCCCGCCTTGTATTACGGGTGCTGGCGAGGGACAAAACAGGTCTCCTATGCAGAAAAACAGCCATACGCGCTGAGTTTACAGCAATAACCAGCATTGGTATTAGATAGTAAAGCACAAACTGGCTGAGGACGACTTGGTAGTGATGTTCTTGAGTAGTTGGCAGACAAACAGTGCAGTTGCTCAAACCCGGACCTAAGCTTTCTTTAGTGGCAAAAATACGCAATGGCAAGCTTATAAAGAAACTCAGAGCCCAGACTAGAATAAACATAAGCACAACCAGGTCCATAGTTGGTGGACGATAGGGGTTGGTGATGATCATAGCACGAACCATAGATACACTGCACAGGGAGTATGTGCTGGCGGCCAGAGAGAATGCCAGCAGAAACTGATAAACCTTGCAGGACGTGTTGTTTAGGGGCCAGGAGAAAGTGAGCGCTGAGTGGACGGTGAAGGGGATGAGGAGTAGCATAAGGAGGTCGGCCAGAGCCATGCTTAGGAGGAGAACGTCCAGGCGGTTTTTACGAAGGTTTTTGTGTTTGGCGAAGAGGGAGAAGGCCAGGAGGTTGGCGCAGAAGCCGATGCCCACTATGATGCCGCAAGTGCAGGCAAAGATCACGCCGTAGGGGTTTGTGGCGCCCTGTTAGACACAGTGGAAGCAATGTATAGTGTGAAAAACAAAATCTGTTAATAAACAGTTTCTGTATTTAGTGATTCACAAGTGTTTTCTGTTTATTTATTTGCATTGTGGGATGTTGACTTTTGATGTTGAAAATTCAACTCTACAGTTAAACAGAGTGACTTTTATTGACATTTTAGTAATATGATGTATAAGAAATAACATATAATAAATAACAATAATTCATTCATTCATTTTTTATTTCGGCTTAATCCCTTTATTAATCAGGGGTCGCCACAGCGGAATGAACCGCCAACTTATCCAGCATATGTTTTACGCAGCGGATGCCCTTCCAGCTGCAACCCATCTCTGGGAAACATCCATACACACCTATTCACACTCATACACTACGGACAATTTAGTCTACCCAATTCACCTGTACCGCATGTCTTTGGACTTGTGGGGGAAACCGGAGCACCCGGAGGAAACCCACGCCAACACAGGGAGAACATGCAAACTCCACACAGAAACGCCAACTGACCCAGCCGAGGCTCGAACCAGCGACCTTCTTGCTGTGAGGCGAACGTGCTACCCACTGCGCCACTGTGAGGCCCTAAATAACAATAATACTAACTTTTATTTATGGTGCGCTTTTCTTAAACTCAAAACGCTACAAGAATGCAAATGCAAAGAAATTACAAGCTTGCATAAGATCCCAGTAAGAAGCCAGAAGTCATACCTCAATAATAAAACAATAAAGAACAATAAATAAGCAAAATGTTACAAATTGCATGAAAGTGACAATGATAATCACAAATTAAATGCTTTGCTAAAAAGATGTGTCTGAAGAAGCGTCTTAAAACAATCCAAAGAAACGCCATTCCTGATCATTGTGGGTAATGCATTACATAATTTAGGCGAGTAATAAGTATGGAGTAATGAGTCTGTAAATATAGAGTATAAGTATAGAATATAGAGTAATAAGTCTGTAAAATGACAAAGAAATATACTGGCAGTTTATTACAAGGTTTTTGTAGCGTAATATACAACACCAACCCAGACAATATAGCACTGCACACTATTAAAAATGTAAATAAAAGTCACTTTTTAGAATTTTTCAATGATGAAAGCTCATTTAAAACAATGACTTTTGCTGCTTGTTCAAACTCATTTAAAATGAGCTGAATCAACACAATTCTTAAGTTGTTTTTGGGACAACGTAACTGTTTTATGCTGAATCCACTTACATTTGTAAAAACGATTAAGTTAACTTAATCGATTTGTGTTGGGACAACATGAAGGAATTGTGTGGAACCCAGAAGGTCTCATAATGCAATTCAAAAGCATAAATAAATGGGGGAAAGTAAAATACTTTTCACTGTGTTTTGAGTTACATTAAAGTAGGGCTGCACAGTACATCGAAAAAGTATTGTTATTGCGATAATAGTGCAATATCCATATAAATAAATGTAATGAATTTGATGTGCCAAGCATTTGTGTGCTGCATTAATGGGTTGTTTATACGAATCTGACCAATCAGCTGAAAATAAGCGCTAATCTAATGCTGGGAGACAAGAGAGGAAAATGGCAACAGCCAATAAGAGGTTTTCAGTCATACGTGGTGTCTTAAAGTCTAAATTTAATTTAAAAATAATCATTTAATTAGCTCAGGAAAAATATTTGTTACCTGTTTATGTTAGGAGTGTGATCATTACATAAATAAAAGATTTTTTTTAATTGCTGAGAAAATAACAATGTCGTTATACCGTTATTGCAACACTCAACAACAATATTACATATTGCAATTTTGTGCATAAATGCAAATTAAATATATATCTATAAATGCAATACAATTTCATGTTGAAAATTATATCTAAAATACAATAAGATTGAATGTAATGTAAAATATTGTTTAATATTTCAAATTAATATTGTAAAATATTTAATAACATGATTTAAAAAATATTTTTATTTTAAAAATTATTAAACGCTCTTTTTTGTTATTTAATTATTTTATAGTTTGATATCAAGATGTTCATGGTAGGTTTTATTACAAAAGAACAATTATAATAATAATAATAATAATAATAATGAAAATTGTTGCACTAAACAATTAAACATTTTAATTGGTTTAATCACACACATACACACACACACACACACACACACACATTATATAATATTATTATTATTATTCCTTAAAGGAACAACTTACCACAAACTTGGGTTCAGAAGTTAATTCAGAAGGCTATTGAAAAAGAAATTATAAAGTAAAACATAGTTATAGTATATAGTATTTATAGAAAAACTAAGTATCTTTTAAATGAATAAATAATTACTAATTTATCTCACACATTCCCAGAGAAAATGATTTACTCACCATTTCATCTGTTCACTTAGATATCCGTGTGTTCACACAAAATATATATACGGTCCCACAAATCATTTCTAGATTAAAGATGTTTTTTTTTTAAATATGTAGAAATATAATCTCGCTGTAAGAACAGAAATAAAACGTGCAAAGATTCACCTTTAGAATAAGTGCCATTTACAAAGGCATGAAAACCGTCCATTTATCAATTGCGCCTACTCAAAAAACGACTACTCACAAAAGAGTTTGTACAAAGAAATGAGCAGATGCCATCTTTTAAATGAATGTGTGTCAATGGTTAACTGCTGCTTTTCCATCTCTCCTTCCCTGATTGGAGGCTCATTGATTAGTGATTGATTTCTGTGCTTTATGGGTCTTTAAGGCATGACACGTGACCCTGTACAGGAAGTTGACAGAAGACATCGCATTTACTTCTCCATCCATTAGCATGTGAAAGGTGTATAATTGTTGTTTTGTCACACACCGATCGATTATTCCACCATCCTGAGTCAGTAGTAATGTCTACAATATTGATTAAATAACAAATGCATGCATAGACAAATATTAATAATAAAAATGGTGATCGTCATAATGCAGGTGAATCATTTCTTTCAGCCGTATTGTTTATTGCTCATCAGTTTATTACTTGAAAATAGCAGAACGTTAACTGAAGTGAAAGAAGAAAGGCAGAATAATTAAATGTAAAAGATAGAAAAATATTTTTAAAAATGAATGTGGACTATCTAAAGTGCATATTAAAAATCTCATCAAAATCAGCAGCATTGAGATACATTCAGGGAATAAATATTCCAACAATAAATTAAATATTACATGAAATGTTGTGTCTAATTTGTAATATATGCAAATTAGTTTGTATATGAAGGCATTTCTACTTATCAATTCAGGTTCTAAGATACAAAAATGTTTAAGGAGTTTATAATAAAGGCAAAAATACATCATATTTTCTTGATATAAAATCTCTATATTCCATACCATTAACAGTAGAAACTGTAGAATTAAAAAACAGACAAAATGGGCTCATTTTACATTTTAAACAGTAGTTTTAACATTGTTGAGTCCTTTCAGCCAAACTACAGGTGTGGTGGAAACACTTTTAGCTTAGCTTAGCTTAGCTTAGATAATTGAATTGGATTAGACCATTAGCATCTCAGTCAAACATTTAAAAAAAAAGTGTTTTGATAATTTTCCTATTTAAAGCTTGACTCTTCTGTAGTTACATCATGTACTAGGACCGACGGAAAATATAAGGTTGCTATTTTCTAGCCTGATATGGCTAGGAATATGCTCTCATTCTGGCTTATTTATCACAATCGGCGTAATAGTAGCTTTTCATTTCATGAATAGAAAAATGATCAAAACTCTTTGGTTATTTTTAAGTGAGATGCTAATGGTCTAATCCAATTCAATGATCTATGCTAAGCTAAGCTAAATGTTCTCCTGCATATCAAGATGTGCATGATATTTTTTATTACAAAAGGACAATAATAATAATGATAATAGTTGCACTTATTAAAACATTTAATTGGTTTGATTACACACACACACACACACACACACACACTATAATATAATAGTAATAATATTATTATTCCTTAAAGAAACAACTTACCACAAACCTGGGTTCAGAAGTTAATTCAGAAGGCTATTGAAAAATTAATGATCAAGTAAAATATAGTTATACAGTAAAAGTTGCTATTTTCTAGCTCGATATGGCTAGGAATATGCTCTCATTCTGCATAACAGCAACTTTTCATTTCACAAATAGAAAAATTATCAAAGTGATTAGTCATTTTTAAGCGCGATGCTAATGGTCTAATCCGATTCAATGATCTATGTTAAGCTAAGCTAAAAGTTCTCCTCCCAGACCTGGAAATCAGCTGAATGGATTAAAAAAAATGGTAAAACTCGACTGTTTAACTCTAGGAGAGCTGTAAAATGAGCCGTTTTTCCCCAAAAAAGTGTTCCTTTAAAGTTGTGTTCACTGACAGCAGTTTTTTTTCTCCATTGGAGTTCGCAAAATGTCTCTTCCAATATGCGTTCCAACTGATCATGTGACCACATTGTGTCACATCTCATTGGCATAAAGTCTGCACAGTTTATTTAATGCTCTCGTCTCTTCAAATGGCTGTCAGTGCAATCGTACGTTTCTTTTATCACTCTCTCATGTGTATTTGCATTTGGAAAGCACACGCTCGGTCTCTCCTCCTCTCCCGCTCTCTCCATCGGCCCAAACACATCTTACTCTTCTTCTTCATCGACACTTTCAGTGGCTGCTCTTCATATGTCAGGCTCTTGCTGGTCTCCTGCGGCATGTCGTCTCGCGTTCCAATAGTCTCCATTTGATACCCCAAACGGATGTTTTTGGTGCTGCCAGTGTGTTTAGGGCGGGGCCAGGGCGGGGTTTGAACGCTTACTTCGCTCTGATTGGGCAAGTCCCACACCTGAGCTGTATGCACCTGCTCAAGCAGATCCTGGAGCCACATGCGCCTCTTCCGGTCATGCAGAGAGCGGCTCCTGTCGTGCATCATCTGAGCATGACCGACTGAACGCCGTCTGGAACATAGACAGAAAAATTGACTTTAAGGTTAAAGCGTGAAATCTAAATTTACAATGTTTATTTTACTAGCTCAGATTGTTATTCTAACGGTGAATAATTAACCATTTAGTCATTTATTCATTCATTTTTCTTCGGCTTAGTCTTTTATTTATCAGGGGTCGCCACAGCGGAATGAACCGCCAACTATTATGGTATATGTTTTACGCAGCGGATGCCTTTCCAGCTGCAACCCAGTTCTGGGAAACACCCATACACTCTCACATTCACAAACACACTCATACACTACGGACAATTTTGTTTATCCAATTCACCTATAGCCCATGTGTTTGGACTGTGGGGGAAACCGGACAACCCGCAGGAAACCCACGCCAACACATGGAGTACATGCAAACTCCACACAGAAACGCAAACTGGCCCAGCCGGGATTTGAACCAGTGACCTTCTTGCTGTGAGGTGACAGTGCTAAGCTACTAAACCACCATGCCACCTGGATAATTAATTAGTGTAAGTTAATCCAATGAAAAAACTGTTTGTTTTGGTAATCTTCAATCAAAGTCTGTGCATTTGCTTCTGTGTTCGGAGTGGCAGTCCTTCTGTTGACGTCAACTTGATGGCTTCTATAGCAACTGCATAGCGATATTCTTAACCACGCCCCTCTTACTGAAAAAAGCCCCGCCCTCTACTTAATATTCTGTTTCAGTTGAAAGCACATCAACAAAAAAGTCTGTTGAAATAAAAGTCTCAGACAGGAAATAAAAGTCTCAACAACTTCCTGTTCAAGAGTACTTTAAGGCGAGACACTAGGCAAAAATTAGATTTTAGCTTTTCATGAAGTGTCTTTACAGTCTAGTGTAGAAAACATCCAGAATACAATTTAAAGTGTTTCTATATTTGCACTTTATTAATTTGTCTGTAGATTTCAGTTGAAAGAACTGAGTTTTTTCCTCCTGCACTTAAATAAATCTACACTTCAGCAGCTCGTGCATTCACCAAACTGTATAGTTTTATTCATATGTTTATTTAGACGTTTTACTGAGATGTTTATGCCTACTTCAAGAGTTCACACTTAGCTGATGATTGATTATAAAGCTTGTTTGGCATGCCCGTCCCGGGAGAGAGCCCTGAGCTCCTAAGATCCTTGAGCCCGGGGCTCCCTCCCGTTTGCAAGGCGAGAGGGGAGTTTGAGCTCAGGTAGATCTGGAGAACTCCCCTGCTGTAGTAGCTAATGAACAGATAGTGATTGCTCTTGAGATGACTACTTACTAGAAGCATGTCTATGGTGCCGATTTGGATTAGTCAATTAACTTAAGTTGCATGTTTTTGGATGGTGGGAGGAAACAGGGGAACCCGGTGGAAACCCACGTGAGCACGGGGAGAACGTGTAAACTCCACACAGAAACGTCAGCTGCCTTGGTAAGGACTAGAACCAGTGACGTTCTTGCTGTGAGGCAACAGTGTTAACCACTGGGCCACCGTGCCACCTATCTAGGAAAGGAGGAGGAGTAGGGGTGGAAGGGGGGATTCTTCAAAACGAAGATGCCTGTGATATGGAACTTAGGGTATTTATAGTGGCGTAGGAATCGTCTGATTGGTGAATCATAAATTGGATAATGCGGGATAATTTACCTGATTAATTAACTTTTTATTCTACTAAAAGAAATGTTTTTTTCTGAATTATTGAGTGATAAAAAGCGATTCCCAAAATCTCTTCTGTAAAAACCCTTGACTCTAATGTCAATAAATAAATAAAATTTAAATAAATAAATATTTAAATGAATAAATCAAGAATTCTGAACCTGACTTGATCAAATGATCCAGATTTGCCAGGCATGTATGCAAATGTGTGTATATTTAATTTTAAAAAGACTAATTTGCATATTTAAACATAACATTTAAAAATATTGTACAAAATATGTATCTAATTAGGCCTCACGGTGGCGCAGTGGATAGCACGATCGCCTCACAGCAAGAAGGCCACTGGTTCAAGCCTCGGCTGGGTCAGTTGCCATTTCTGTGTGGAGTTTGCATGCTGGCGTGGGTTTCCTCCGGGTGCTCCGGTTTTCCCCACAGTCCAAAGACATGCGCTATAGGTGAACTGGGTAAGCTAAATTGTCAGTAGTGTATGTGTGTGAATGAGTGTGTGTGGATGTTTCCCAGTGATGGGTTGCAGCTGGAAGGGCATTCGCTGCGTAAAACATATGCTGGATAAGTTGGCGGTTCATTCCGCTGTGGCGACCCCAGATTAATAAAGGGACTAAGACGAAAAGAAAATGAATGAATGTATCTAATTCTTAATGTAATAAATCTATACTTCAGCAGGTTGTACATACACCAGTAGTATAGTTTTATTCATCTCTATATCCTGAAGGTTTTTATTCTACAATAAAAGTTAATGTGATAAAAAGAGATTCCCAAAATCTCCTCTGTAAAAACTTTTACTCTAAATAAAGAATTTTGAACCTGACCAATGTTTAGATTTTTGTGCCAGAAAATTAGCTTGAGATTTAAAACAAAGTGTGATACAAAAAGTAAATTCTTAATGTGAATTATCAATCTGTATTGTGGTGATAGCTATTAGTTATTAACATGCTTTTAACCTAATTCACTTGTAGAGTAAGTGCAAAAGTATATTTATTTAGCACTGGCTTTCTTAAGGGCAGCACGGTGGCGCAGTGGATAGCGCTCTCGCCTCACAGCAAGAAGGTCGCTGGTTCGAGCCTCGGCTGGGTCAGTTGGCATTTCTGTGTGGAGTTTGCATGTTCTCCCCGTGTTTGCGTGGGTTTCCTCCACAGTCCAAAGACATGCGCTACAGGTGAATTGGGTAAGCAAAATTGTCCGTAGTGTATGAGTGTGAATGGGTGTTCCCCAGTGATGGGTTGCAGGTGGAAGGGCATCCGCTGCGTAAAACATATGCTGGATAAGTTGGCGGTTCATTCCGCTGTGGCGACCCCAGATTAATAAAGGGACTAAGCCGAAAAGAAAATGAATGAATGAATGAATGGCTTTCTTAAAGATGTGCACCCTCTTCTATCACCAGCAGATGGCAGTCTTTGGTGTTAATATAGTAAAGGAGATCCTGACTTACTGTCTGCTGCTGAGAGCATTAGTGGGTCTGGACTGGACGGGTATCGGGATTGTTAACAGGAACACAGCAAAGCCCCAGTGCCTCAACATACTGCCAAACAACTGAACACAATACAGTTCAAAATTCAACATTATTATAGTATTTTGGTAGTATTCTGCATGTTCTTATTCCTTAGAAGTTTAGTCCAATATTATCATCATATTATCATTTGTAAATCTGCATATATAAAAAACTACTAAGCAAATATATGATTATTTTATTTGCCATTTAACCCATTTTCAGATATAATTGTTTTTATGTTGTGTTTTGAAGAATACTATTACAAAATAACATGACTAAAACTAGTATTTTTAGTAACTTTCAAACATAATGTTTTTATATTGTGTACAGAAGAGTAAATAGCAAACAATATATACATATAAAGCACAATATTTCATAAATGTTTACTCTTTTGATTCTTTTAACCATCTACATGCATTTTAAAATATACTTTAAATTAAAAAAATGCACTTGAATTTGTATTAGCTTGTACTAAACTGAATTAAATTAAACTGTGCCCAATACCTAAGTTAAAATAGCAAATTAATAAATTATTATCATCAAATAACAGGTGCTATACTATATTAAAATGCTGCATACATTGATAATATACTCACATGTAATGCTGTTGCTCAGTAGATCAGTTATTAACGCATGTTACTCATGTTTTACTGCTGTTGAAGGCCAGCATGTGTCTGTACGTTCATTAGCATCAGCTGCTGCCCAAATTAAGCATGTTAATATGTCCAAACTCCAGTGGCCCAGAAGAAAACTCGTCCTGTGTGTCCGTCCAGAGCTCTTGAAGGAATGATGAACAGATTTATTGCACCGCTGGGTCATGTAAGTTCCCTTTGCTGTTCACTGCAGACTGGTATGGACAGCAGGCGTTACAGCTGTGTGTGTCTGAGTGTGTGTGAGTGTGTGTGTGTGTGTGTGTGTGTGTGTGTGTGTGTGTGTGTGTGTCTGCTGCCCATGGCTGCCAAAGTGTATACCAGACTGACAAACCACACACACACACTCCAAGTAATGCACAGGGAGACACCTTCATTGGAAACAGGGTGGTACGGCGCTCTCTCTCTCTCTCTCTCTCTCTCTCTCTCTCTCTCTCTCTCTCTCTCTCACACACACACACACACACACACACACACACACACACACACACACACACACACACATACACGCCACACACAAAACACACATGCAGAGCTCATATTTGGCCAGCAGGGGGAGCATTTCACAAAGCGTGACCAATGATCTTTTAAAGATTTTGCTTGTTTGATTGTACTTTTCTTTAAAGTGGTCCTATATACACGATGTAAAATAAGTCTGTGATGTCTCTAGAGAGTGTGTGTGTGTGTGTGAGGTGTCAGCTCAAAATACCACACAAATAATGGTTTATTACTCTTTGAAACTGACCTTTTTAGGCTTTAAATTGAAATGAGATTGTGCTCTTTTGAAAAGAGGGCGGAGCTACATATGCCTGTGCATCAGCATAGTGGCAGATTCAAATCAGGACTCACGTTATCTGTGTGAAAAGCTGAAAACGTCAAAAGAAGTGTCTCAGAAAGCCTATGGAGAATACAGTGTTCATTTGTGCATCCTAAAACTCCACATTTATAATAGTAAGTTAGGGGGACTTTTATTTTACATTTCTCTAACTGTAACTTCTGTAAGCTGAGGAATGGACTAATGGTCTTAAGTGGTTGACTATCCAAGTCACCTGACCAATTATTTTCTTGTTTCCTTTGAGTGGTATGGTATTGTACAGTATGGTATGGATTTATTTTCATTTCTGTTGTGAGAAGTATCAAAATAGTGTAAAACTGTACCATATCACGTTTTTGGGACCTATTTGTAAGCAAACCTACGAGACGAGGACTATTTGTAACAGAACGGAACCAAAAGGGTGGAGCTAGATTCTCTGCTGAACGCTATTGGTTTCAGAGAATGGTCACTTGAAAAAATATTGGGTTCCACACACAAACCCATGAGGGAATTAAGTTAACTTATTAGTTAAGTGGATTGAACATAAAACAATTAAGTTGTCCCACAAAAAACAAAAAAAATTGTGTTTTTGAATAAAGAATAAAAATGTATACTTGTGTCAAGTGCATGTGTATGGTCTGGCGCAGCCTTCGCACGGTTGCATAGCCCTTGCCGTAAATAATTTAACTACATGTCGCAACAACGCATAGCGCAAGCTCTGCGATTGGTCGGCTTGGTAGCTGTGCCGAGTGTGGGCGGTGCTGAGAGTCGCGAGCCCGATGGAGCAAGTGTTTACAAGTCCCATGAAGGAGCTCCAGATGTTTTGTGTTTACCTTATGATTAAAGTTGTTGCACGTTCGCCGGTTCCCTCCTCTGAATGAGCGAGTTTGAGCTACTTGTACATTAAGGTAGCATTCAGAAGAAACAAAACACCCGCGAAGAAACTCGACACAGAGGAACATAAAAACCTACTGCCAGCTAGTGTTTCAGAAGTGGTATTGCAGAGCAACACAAACAGCACGCAGAAGTATAAATGCACGACTACACGCAAGGCAGGCGCCGGGGGTCACGCTGATCACTGGATGGAGAAGTATAAACCAGCCTTAAGTAGTTTGAACAAACAGCAAATTACATTGAGGAAATGTCTAAATATCAGGTTTTGGCATTTCATTAGGGAAATTTAGGTGATTTCAATTTATACGCTGCTGAACGCTTGATGGTCATGTTAACTTATATGCGTGTAAACAACAGATTCCGAACAAAGTAGATCGTCTTCTCTTTATTTAGGATCTGGAGATGTTTTACTCTTTCATAAGATCCATTACAGCGCCCCTATTGTATTGAAAAAACTTTAACCTGGACAAACACATTCATTCATTTGTTCATTTTCCGTCGGCTTAGTCCCTGATTATCAGAGGTCGCCACAGCGAAATGAACCGCCAACTATTCCGGCATATGTTATATGTAATTTAGGTTATTCAATTCACCTATAGCGCATGTGTTTGGACTGTGGGGGAAACCGGAGCACCTACATGCAAACTCCACATAGAAATGCCAACTGACCCAGTCGGGACCCGAACCGCTGAGCCACTGTGCTGCCCCAAAAAACACATCAACAGTAGTTAAATTTTGTTCCATGTACCCATTCAAATGGACAAAAGATACATGCACTAACACCAAAAAAATATCAGCATTGTACTGACCACCTGGCATTGGTATGTAGCTGCATGGAAATTGTATGCAGTAACTCAGAGGAACATTATAGCTCATAGCTGAGACCATGAGACCCTCCCTTCCCAAAACATGGGTGAACCAGGGTGAAGAAAGTAAACAGTTTTAGCTGACCACTGTCCCAAGAGATTATGACCATAACCTCAGTGAAATCAAGCCTGTGGGTGGGTCCGCTCGCCTCCTAAGCAAACGTAATGGTCAAGGTGGTTTTCGAGGAGCCCACAAAATAGCACCGCTTCATTTATGGGTCTCGGGGCAAGAGGTTCACAACATAACTAATGCTCATCAACTACAAATTACTTCTGTGCGACACTAAAATATTCCATATATTTCCATGTTTATGGGGCAGAGCGTACATTGGAAAATAAACCGACTTACACTAGCGTTCAGAAGATGTTTTGCTTTTTTAAAGAAATTTACACTCACCGGCCACTTTATTAGGTACACCTGTCCAACTGCTTGTTAACGCAAATTTCTAATCAGCCAATCACATGGCAGCAACTCAATGCATTTAGGCATGTAGACATGGTCAAGACGATCTGCTGCAGTTCAAATCGAGCATCAGAATGGGGAAGAAAGGAGATTTAAGTGATTTTGAACGTGCCATGGTTGTTGGTGCCAGACGAGCTGGTCTGAGTATTTCAGAAACTGCTGATCTACTGGGATTTTCACACACAACCATCTCTAGGGTTTACAGAGAATGATAGAATCAGAATTTAGCATCAACAACATGAAAGCATGGAAAGCATGCTGACCATGTCCATCCCTTTATGACCACAGTGTAGCCATCTTCTGATGGCTACTTCCAGCAGGATAACGCACCATGTCATAAAGCGCAAATCATCTCAGACTGGTTTCTTGAACATGACAATGAGTTCACTGTACTCAAATGGCCTCCACAGTCACCAGATCTCAATCCAATAGAGCACCTTTGGGATGTGGTGGAACGGGAGATTCGCATCATGGATGTGCAGCCGACAAATCTGCAGCAACTGCGTGATGCTATCATGTCAATATGGACCAAAATCTCTGAGGAATATTTCCAGTACCTTGTTGAATCGATGCCATGAAGGATTAAGGCAGTTCTGAAGGCAAAAGGGGGTCCAAGTCACTAGTAAGGTGTACCTAATAAAGTGGCCGGTGAGTGTATATTTTTATTCAGCTAGCATTCACTGAATGAGTGGCGGTAAAGATATTTTTATTGTTGTATAAGTTTTTATTTTTATTTTATTGATGTTCTTTTAAACACCCTATTCATCCAAAAACCCTGGAACAAACTTGTATCATGTTTATAAGAAAACTAAATGTTTTGAGCTCAAATAAATATATTAGAATAATTTCTGAAGACTGGAGTTAAAATTTAAATAAATTACATTTTAAAATATAGTCTAATAGAAAACCACTATATGAAACTAATAATATTTCACAATATTAAAATATTTACTGTATTTTTGGTTAAATAAATGCAGTGCTGGTGAGCATAAGAGACTTCTTTCATAAGCAATAGCAACTTTTGAGTATTAATGCAAGTTTTGGTCTGTTCCTCACACATAACTATTGTATAACTTTAATAAAAACATGAAATGTATGCTGCTAAAATTTGATAGACGTGTTAACCATGGAGATGTGTTAACTATTCATGCTCCACAGGAAAAATAACAGCATATGAGTCTGGAATATGAGGGGCTGTGACAGAAATGACGACAAAAATTAGCATTTTTGTCACATCTAATTTTCTCAAGTTTTGGGGTCTGCTGGAACTATTTAGAGTATATATATTTAATATTTTGTAGGCTGTGTTTTTTCATCTTCCCTAGTCATTCGTCAAAAAAATAGGCTGAAATATGGTAAAGAAGTAACTATAATTTCTGTAATTAAAGCCAAAGGGTAATATCTTGACCATACAGTGCTGCAAATTAATTTTGTTTCTTATTTTACAGCAAAAAAGAAAGAAAATAAAACCCATACAAACACACAAAAACAGTCAACCATCTAAACATTCTTCAGTCAAGAAGCAAAAAATATATAAAGTAAAAAATATTTTTTGATTTCTGAATTAATGAATCATAATTACGTGAGAAATGTAATCAAATTAATTATTACAAAAAAATTTAAACATACAATATCTGCCAATTTGGTAAGACAAAATGTTTTATTTCAAACCAAAAACAAGAGTATTTTAATTACCCCATTATGTTTTAGAATATAACTTATAGAATATATATTTTTTATTATTTATTTATTTTTATTTATTTATCTGATTTAATTTTTATTGATTTATTTATCTCATTCAATTTTTATTTATTTATTCATCTCATTTAATTTTTATAAATTTTTATTTATTTATTTATTCATCTCATAGAATTTTTATTTATTTATTTATTCATCTCATAGAATTTTTATTTATATTTTTATTTATTTATTTAGTTATTCATCTCATTTAATTTTTATTTATTTATTTTATTTTTATTTATTTATTTAGTTATTTATCTCATTGAATTTTTTTTTATTAATTTTTCTCATTTAATTTGTATTCATTTTTATTGATTTTTATTTATTTATCTCATTTAATTTGTATTCATTTTTATTTATTTATTTAATTACATTTTTATAGTTTTTTATTTATTTATCATTTAATTTTTATTTATTTATTTTTATTTATTTATTTATCTCATTTAATTTTTATTTATTTATTTTTTATTTAGTTACTTATCTCATTTAATTTTTATTTATTTATTTAGTTATTTATCTCAATTAATTTTTATTAATTTATTTTTATTTTTTATTTATCTCATTCAATTTGTATTTATTATTATTTATTTCATTTAATTTTTATTTATTATTTCCAAAAGCAAAACCATTTTTTTTTACATTAGAAAAACACTAGAAAATGCTTCTTGAGAATGTTTCGACTAGAAACAAGACAAAAACTTGAAATTAGACACGCATGTCTTACAGTGCAGAAGCCTTCAAAAACTACTGAGAAATGTTTTATTTTTTTTACTTTAACCCAGTGACAGCATCGTCTAGCAATGTCCGAAGGCCTTGACTCATCCGCGCTGCGTTTGGTGAGAAATATTGTTTAACTTTAAGTTTCCTTTCCGCTTCCCGTGTACTCCAGTTTTGTTCTGCTGTTTGTTTTATCATGTAACCGTACAGGAACACATGACACGATTTCTTCCATCTGACCAGAAAAAAAACCTGCGCTCCAGATTTAATCTCCGGCGTTAGTGGATTCTGCTACCGAGGAACGTCTCGGATTTTTTGCGGTCTCCTCCGTGAAATTGTTAAATGAATAAAACGTGTCATTTAACACCCCCGTCGACCGCTGGCACTTGACCTTCTCAGCACTTGGACAAACTTTGATACGACACCTGTAGTCAAACGCCACTCCAAGTGAATTGTGGGACATTTGAGAAACATGCGAGCTCAACCACCCACTAACTGCGAGATTATTAAGACTGATGTCCCCAGCGAGGCCAATGTTTTTTGTTCTACTGCAGAACGTCGGCAATTTATCATCCAAACATCCCACAGGTTTGTGTTGTGTAGGTACTTTTGGATGTAGTCCGGCGGGTTTGATTGGCTGCCAGAGAAAACATGGCCGCCTCGCCAGCAGGCCGTTTAGCTGTGAAAGCCTGTCTGAGGGTTCCAGTAAATCCTTCTGCTCGCAGGTAAGAAGTTTGGAAAGCGACAAGGCTCCCAAAAAGCACCTCCAGTATACGCTTCATTCAGGCCACTATTGTCTGATCTACAGGTTCACAGTCAGTGTGTGAAATACACTGCAAAGAATGCTCTTCTTCTTAGTCCATGCAAAGTTGAAGTCAAAATTATTTATGATTTTTTTTTTGTTTTCAAATATTTCCCAAATAATGTTTAATAGAGCAAGACATTTTTCACAGTATTTCCTATTATATTTTGTATTCTGGAGAATGTTTTATTTGTTTAATTGTGGCTGGACTAAAAGCAGTTTTACATTTTTTAAAGCCATTTAAGGTCAATATTATTCGCCCCCTTAAGCAATATTTGTTTTTGGATTGTCTACAAGACAAACCACTGTTATACAATGACTTGCCTGATTACCCTAGTGAAGCCTTTAAATGTCACTGTAAGCTGAATACTAGTGTCTTGAAGAATATCTAGTCTAATATTATGTGCTGTCATCATGGCGAAGAGAAAAGAATCAGTTATTAGAAATGAGTTATTAAAACTATCATGTTTAGAAATGTGTTGTAAAAAATCTTTTCGTTAAACAGAAATTTAGGGGAAAATTAATCAGGAGGACTAATAATTCTGGAGATCTAATAATTCTGGAGGGCTTATAATTCTGGAGGGCTAATAATTCTGGAGGGCTTATAATTCTGGAGGACTAATAATTCTGGAGGACTAATAATTCTGGAGATCTAATAATTCTGGAGGGCTTATAATTCTGGAGATCTAATAATTATGGAGATCTAATAATTCTGGAGGGCTAATAATTCTGGAGATCTAATAATTATGGAGGGCTTATAATTCTGGAGGGCTAATAATTCTGGAGGGCTTATAATTCTGGAGGGCTTATAATTCTGGAGATCTAATAATTCTGGAGATCTAATAATTCTGGAGGGCTTATAATTCTGGAGATCTAATAATTATGGAGGGCTTATAATTCTGGAGGACTAATAATTCTGGAGATCTAATAATTCTGGAGGGCTTATAATTCTGGAGATCTAATAATTCTGGAGGGCTTATAATTCTGGAGGGCTTATAATTCTGGAGGGCTTATAATTCTGGAGATCTAATAATTCTGGAGGGCTTATAATTCTGGAGATCTAATAATTCTGGAGGGCTAATAATTCTGGAGATCTAATAATTCTGGAGATCTAATAATTCTGGAG
>CAIGQW010054212.1:498115-510340 GCA_903798125.1 Danio choprae
TATAATTCTGGAGATCTAATAATTCTGGAGGGCTTATAATTCTGGAGGGCTTATAATTCTGAGCTCAGACAAGTAAAAAGATTGATAAGAAAAAAAATGGGATAAGTAAAATAATCATTTCAAATTAAAAACAAGTTTATTTTTCTTATCCGGTTAGCAGATTATTTGGTTGTTTTAAAGTCACCATGAAATCTAAATTTTCTCTTCTTATTTTTATATGTATAGTAGTTATTTTATAAACGATGTATCTGTCTATTTAATTTGCTCTCATAAACTTTAATCAAATACAATACCCTTCTTTCACCCGTGCATGACTTTTCTTCACTTGGACAGATGCTTTGGTCACATGGAATTACTTTAGGGCGGGACTGTCAGTCCTTTGGGGCAGGATTATTTGCCATTTAAGGCCGGGTCTATCAGCCATTTAGAGCGGAACTGTCAGTCCTTTGGGGCAGGACTGTCAGCCATTTAGGGCGGGATTATCGGCCATTTAGGGCTGGGCTATCGGTCCTTTGGGGCGGGACTATCAACCATTCAGGGCGGGACTATCAACCATTTAGGGCCGGGCAATTGGTCCTTTGGGGCGGGACTATCGGCCATTTAGGGTGGAACTGTCAGTTCTTTGGGGCGGGGCAATTGGCCATTTAGGACCAGGCTATCAGTCCTTTGGGGCGGGACTATCGACCATTTAGGGCGGGACTATCAACCATTTAGGGCCGGGGAATCGGTCCTTTGGGGCGGGACTATCGCCATTTAGGGTGGAACTGTCAGTTCTTTGGGGCGGGGCAATTGGCCATTTAGGACCAGGCTATCGGTCCTTTGGGGCAGGACTATCAGCCATTTAGGGCGAGGCTATCAATCCTCTGGGGTGGGACTATCAGCCATTTAGGGTGGGTCAATCAGTCCACTAGGCCGGAACTATCGGCTATTTAGGGCTTTGTAAGACCTGCCAGTTTCAGACAGCTGAATGAGCACAATCATGAATTGATCATATGAACCATTATGGGGGTCAAATTCATACTTATATTAGCTTTATCATTATTTTTTATTTATTTATTTATTTATTTTAAGATACAGATTAGAGCAAACTACACTGTAAAAATGCTGAGTTCCACACAAGTGCTTTATGTTGTTCCAACACAAACGTATTAATTTAACTTAGTTGTTTTTACAAATTTAAGTGGATTGAACATAAAACAATTAAGTTGTTGCAAAAAAACTCAAGAATTGTGTTGATTCAGCTCATTTTAAATAAGTAGTTTTAAAAAGTAGCAGGCTCATTTTTTGAGTGTATTTTCCACCATTTAAAGGGACCCTGCTTATTGTACGTGACGTTTATGTTCGTTCTGCATCGATACAAAGCTATTCATAAAAAAGAGTATTCACTGAAACTGGATTTAAATATTCAGCACTTCAGGCCATGGGAAGGACACACGTGTGTTCTCAATAAAACCTATAGGTGAAACTTGTCAAAGTCAGACGTGTGCGTACAAGAGAACTTTCACTTGCGTAGGGCTTTGTATCAGATTACAGGATGCATTTGAAAAGCATAATATATTTGAAGTAGTTTTACGTAAGTCTGCATTGGCACCGATCTGCTAAATCCAGCGCAACATTTTGTGCATGCAGAGTTTTATATGTACAGTTTGTTAAACAAATTTTTTATGTGAAAAATGATAAATATGAGTCAAATAAATCTGAAAAATTTATTAATTAGACATTTTAACATCTGAACATAACCATATGGAAATATATGGCCATATATATACATATGTGTGAAATCTTGTATGTATACGTATGTATATATTACCGTATGGGTTGAAGATACTAAAAACTAAGATAAAGTAATACTCTATATATATATATATATATATATATATATATATATATATGGGCCTCACGGTGGCGCAGTGGGTAGCACGTTTGCCTCACAGCAAGAAGGTCGCTGGTTCGAGCCTCGGCTGGGTCAGTTGGTGTTTCTGTGTGGAGTTTGCATGTTCTCCCCGTGTTTGCGTGGGTTTCCTCCGGGTGCTCCGGTTTCCCCCACAAGTCCAAAGACATGCACTATAGGTGAATTGGGTAAGCTAAATTGTCCGTAGTGTATGTGTGTGAATGAGAGTGTGTGGATGTTTCCCAGTGATGGGTTGCAGCTGGAAGGGCATCCGCTGCGTAAAACATATGCTGGATAAGTTGGCGGTTCATTCCGCTGTGGCGACCCCAGATTAATAAAGGGACTAAGCCGAAATGAAAATGAATGAATGAATATATATATACATACACATTATATATATATACATATATATATATATAAGATAAAGCTTGCACTGCAGACTTTTTGTCTTGTTTATGGTTGAAATATAAGAATTATTAAATCAAAAAGCATTTTCTCAACAAGAACATATTAATAAATAAGAAAAATATTAATAAATAAGAAAAAAGGTCTTAGAATAAGTATTATAACACATTAAAAAATCAGTGTAATTGCTTTTTAAACTGTTTACTTTTCTTATTTTGTGTGAAAATGCCTTAATAAAGTATAACTTAATTGAAAAATTCCCATCATATTTTTTGTCTTAAATTGAGCCAAAGCATTTAAACTTAAAACAAGGTTGTTTGAATTAAACCAGGATCACACATACATGCCCCGGTGCATGGGATTCTTGTATACGCGTAGGTCTTTAAAAGGACGCCCCCCATTCACCTCCATTATGCAGTAAATATTTGTGTATTTTATGTATGGCTGGATGGCGGAGGGCTAAACAAACCCAGCGTTTACTGGAAGGGCTTTCCCTCCAGACGATTAGATAAAATCGAAACATGTTTGTGCGGGCGGTTTGCTGACCGCTGAAATGTTGACAGACCACATGGGATGGCACCTGCTGGAGGCCATGAAAGTGTCTGCCTGCCTCTGCGCTCAGATTGCGCTTACTGTCTATTATGTAGGCTATTTAGTGGAGTTTTAAAATATCTTCAAGACAAAAAAAGCTAATTGATTGACTTTCTAAAATAAAATGTGACGTTGGAACCCATAACATTAATGCAAATGTTCAGTAATTAAAACATTATTGGAATGCTGTATAAATATGCATATATAAATATTCTGTATAAATATTCTGTTGTTTTTTATTTAGCTACTTGAAGCAAATGTGACAGGATGCCTACTAAATGGGTAAAAATAATGCTGTATATCATTATAGGAAAGTTACTGTCCAAAATAAACCTGATCTAACATCCACAAACCGGGAGTCCTGTTGTGTGATTGAAGCGTCCTCGTTTATATTTGTGTATACTATACAGATGTGCTTGTTCCAGTGGTTGTGAATTACGCAGCTACTGCTTCTTTAGGTACAGTTTGATCACATAGAGTTGGAACAGATCTTTTATTACCAGTTTCTTTGATAATACACTTTCTTCTGTGATACACCATGGTGAAAGTGCATGAAATAACTCAGTGTTCAGGCTGGAACAACAGGCACCGGAGGGTGAACTGATATTGGGGGCTCATACATCATGGCTCTGGATGACCTGAGTCCACTGAGCTGAAGGTTTCGGGTGGTGTGGGGGGGTTTAGGAGAAGGCACACCGAGGCTGTGTGTCCTGCCACACAGTAAAGCCTTTTGCTGGCTGCCATGTCGAGGGCGACCGCAGAATTGCCGTGTTTACTTAAAAGCTAGTGCATAAGAGAAGAGCAGACCACCGGCAGCTGCCACCCGCCGCCGCTGGGCACCGGCTCCGGCTCATCTTTGTTGAAAATGGCTCAGGAACCTGCTGCCTGCACATGGGCCAAGCTAAATTTAGCAACAGACTGAAAAAGCCTCCTCATTCTTAAAAAGCTGTTTAAGTTTCCAGAGCGTGAGGGTTCAGTGAGGGACAGGAATGGTCTGAGAGTCGCGCTCTGTCCTGGTGCAGGTGGCCAATGCTTTGGTTTAGTCCGTAGACTTGTGATTGTGCTTCCTGTGATGTAATGCGACATAAAACATGTCAACGCCAGGTTAATCAGGCAGCATGCACTGAATTAGTCTAGTGCGCTGGTTGCATGTTAATGAAATGTGTTTTGCTATTATTTGTTGACGTGGAGTGCTTTAGTGGCCATGATTTTTATAAACATCTTAGTTAAAGCGATAGTTCACACAGAAACGACAATTTGTTCACTGTTTACTCTCCTTCAAGTGGTTTCAAACCTTTATGAGTGTCTTCTGTTGAACACAAAAGATGATATTATGAAAAAAAAAAAGCTGAAAACCTGTAACCATTGACTTGCATTGGAAGAACAAATACTATGGAAGTAAATGGTTACAGGTTTTTCAAAATCTCTTCTTTTGTGTTCAACAGAAGAAAGAAACTCAATGATTTGAATCAAGTAAATGGTATGTACATCATTTTCATTTTGGGTTAAACTACCCCTTTAATTTGATCTTAGGGATCAAATTTATTTGATTATTTTTTATTATTATTAGTTATTAGAAAATGTTTGCAGTTAAATGTGAATTATGTATATATATAAATGTACAATAAGCACAATAAATATACAATTTATTGAAACCTGAATAATTTATTAAAATAAGCATACCCAGCAGGCACACAACATCATAAGACGTTATTAATATTAGGTTAGATTTAGGTCGTGATGTCAGGTGACCAAAATTCAATGTTTAGCCAGCATCTAAGGACAATGTTATTTTGACGTCCAATAACAATGTCAAATGACATTGATATTTGGTTGATTTTAGGTTGTGTTGGAAAGTGACCAAAATCCAAAATCCAACGTCGAGCCAACATCCTAAACCAATGTCATATTGACATCAATGTTTCCCAGAGATGGGTTGCAGATGAAAGGGCATCCGCTGCGTGGAACATATGCTGGATAAGTTGGCGGTTCATTCCGCTGTGGCGACCCCGGATTAATAAAGGGACTAAGCTGAAAAGAAAATGAATGAATGAATGAATATTGACATCAAATACTGACATTTATTTGTCAAATATGGCAACTAAAAACGTCTGATAGTGTCATAGTGGTAACGTCCACACAACGTCAAGCTGTAAAATCATTAGACATTGATATTTGGTTGATTTTAGGTTGGATTTTGGGTTCTGACCTGAACTGATTTTCATTTCCAAACAAAACACAATGACGTTGGGGTACAACGTCAATCTGACGTCATGTTGACATCCTGTGCCTGCTGGGTATATTCTATATATTCTACATTTTTTGAGATTTGGATGAAAGATGTTCAGACATTAATGTTTGAAATATTGAGCAACTCGATTTGGTAATTTGCAGTGGTTCCATGGAGTGGGCGCAGCTAAAAAATCACTTGCTCACTGCATCTCTTCGATTGGTGAAGTTTACACGAAGAAACAGTTGTTTTAAAAACAAGAATTACATCGAAGTAATGCGAACAGATTGGTTCATTAAAAGCACCGCTGATTATGCACCTCAGTTCTCATAACAGGTCAGTACTTTAGATGATTATCAATTATTGTTAAAAATCTATAATGGAGAATTCTGGTGGAGAATACTGCACTCTATACTGACCCTAACAAACAAACCACACGAGCAGTTGATAACCTTTTAGCAATGTTCCTCTTTCTGGTAAAATACCTGCTCTATTTTGAAATCTAACAAATTCATTCATTTATTTTCCTTCGGCTTAGTCCCTTATTTTTTAGGGGTCCCATCAGCGCAATGAACTGCCAATTATTCCAGCATATGTTTTACGCAGCGGATACCCTTCCAGCCATAACCCACTACTGGGAAACACACATACACTCTCACATTCACACACTCATACACTTAGGCCAATTTATTCATTCATTCATTTTCTTATCGGCTTAGTCCCTTTATTAATCTAGGGTCGCCACAGCGGAATGAACCGCCAACTTATCCAGCATATGTTTTACGCAGCGGATGCCCTTCCAGCTGCAACCCATCACTGGGAAACATCCATACACACTCATTCACACACATACACTACGGACAATTTTAGCTAACCCAATTCACCTATAGCGCATGTGTTTGGACTGTGGGGGAAATCGGAGCACCCGGAGGAAACCCACGCCAACACAGGGAGAACATGCACAGAGAAATGCCAACTGGCCCAGCCTGGACTCGAACCAGCAACCTTCTTGCTGTGACCATTGGCCACAGTGCTAACCACTGAGCCACCGTGCCGCCAAAACTAACAAATGCTGTGTTTAAATCATGTTCTGGATGTGATATTTAGATTTTAAATGTACGCTTCAGACACAAAGCCCATTTGATTTCAAAGTTTGGAAGCACTCCAATGTGGAGTCCTCAAGGTGTAGACAGAAAATACGGTCATACAAAGTAGCAGTAATGCTGAGGATTATTCCTGTAATAATGGAGTATCGAATATCCCGGCCAAACTCAATTCACATTGACTTCCCTGTGTGGGCCAGACCTGTGCATTGGGACAGTAGCTGGATTTCTCTTCAGGTGCCTGGGTAATTGTGCTTGGCATAAACCAGCGGCTCTTCGTGTAAATGGGATCCTCAAGGTGGAATTCCTGCGCTAACATGGGGAAGTCACAATATAGACGGTCATGTGACCAGACGGCCCCCATGGATTGGTTCGGTGGAAACCATCCAGCATGCACACAGTAGGTGGGCGTTGGTGGCGACTTGGTGCCCACTCAAGGCCTCATAAAAACACCTGACAGTTCATATTGCCTTTGAGCAGAGCCCAGTATTGACACGAGCTGACCTCCATCAACACCGGCCAAACACAACAGCCGAAATTCACATAATAATTGAACAAATAAATGGAGAACTTGTTTGGCACGCCGTTCCTAAAAGGCTTTGGGAAAAGGAGTCTCACTTTCTCTGTAGTGAGAGTTGACATCGAGGTGTGTGTCCTATAAGCGCAAGTTTGGACTGTCAACAGGGGAAATATACTGTACTAGGTTTTTCCAAGCCAGGACAGATCCATTCAGTGGCGGCTGTGAAAAGCTGCCTCTCAATCTAGCAGCACGCCAAGAGTTTCGATCCGAATTAGCCATGAATACAAACCTTTGAGAAGCTGCATGTTGTACACTTGGTAATGTGTTTTACATTTTGGGAGGACAGGCATTGTTACTTGCACAGTTGGGCATAACTGGACAAACGTGTAAAGAAGTCAATTCTGCTCAGTAGAGATGCATTTATTTGATCAAAAATACATTAAAAACTGTTCAGTTGTGAAATATTAATACAAATGTTTTCTTATTTTATGTATAGTTCAATTTTAATTGAATCCAGTGATTCAGTCCTGAGTTTTTATCATCATTACTCCAGTCTTCAGTGTCAGATGATCCTTCAGAAATCGTTATGATGATTTGCTGTTCCATTATGATCAGTTGTCATTGGTGCAAAATCACTAATAATTCATTCATTCATTTTCCTTTGGCTTAGTCCCTTATTTATCAATGGTCGCCACAGTGGAATGAACCGCCAACTATTCCAGCATATTTTTTACGCAGCGGATGCCCTTCCAGCCACAACCCAGTACTGGGAAACACCCACACTCTCACATTCATACACGCACGCACGCTCACACACACACACACTCATGCACTAAAACCAATTTAGTTTATTCAATTCACCTATACCGCATGTGTTTGGACTGTGGGGGAAACCGGAGCACCCGGAGGAAACCCACGCCAACATGGGGAGAACATGCAAACTCCACACAGAAATGCCAACTGGCCTAGCCAGGACTCGAACCAGTAACCTTCTTGCTGTGAGGCGACAGTGCTAACCACTGAGCCACCATGCCGCCATCACTAATGATGATTCTTATAATTATCAGTGCTAAAAAAAACTGTTTGCAATGTATTTACTTTCACTCTTGAACAATGTATTGTGATGAATAAAAGTAAATATATATTTTAAATGATATTGTATGTTTCCCAAACTGACACAACACTTGACTATGATAAAGACTAAGATACTTATATTTAAAGGATTACGTAACACTGAAGACTATAACTGTGCTTAAAATTGAGCTTTAAACCAATAGAATTAATTACATTTAAAACAACATTCAATAAAAACATTTACAGGTTAATATCACAATAATATATCACAGATTTACAATTTATTTTTATTAAATACGTGCGGCCTTTGAGAGCAGAGTAAGATTATTATTATAAAACATAAAAAATGCCGTTTCCAAACTTTTGACTGGTAGTGTAGTCCGGTTGAGTGTGTCGGGCTGTTCGAGATGCTCAAACAAACAGAGCAATGTTTTGAAAGCACCACAGAGCTACAGTGTTTATAGTTTTTTGGCAAAACCAACCTACAAGTGGCTTACTTATAGTTGTCTCTGCATATTAATATAGAAAAATCACATGCGTCGCCTTTAATAGGGCTTTAAGTAATAATTTTAATGTATTAGGCACTTTTTATTGTCAGAGTTTGTAGTGAAACTTAAGATAAGATCTCCCTGATTTCCTATACACTGAAAAAATAAACAATTAGTTGAATGCTTTAAGTGAGTAAACCTGTTACCTGGAGGAAACCCACGCCAACATGCGGAGAACATGCAAACAACACACAGAAATGCCAACTGACCCAGCCGGGGCTCGAACCAGCGACCTTCTTGCTGTGAGGCAACAGTGCTTACCACTGAGCCACCGTGCCACCTAGGGCTGAGCGATATAGCAGAAATGCAATCTCGATAATTATTTTCCATATTGAACAATGACGATATATATTTCGATACAAATTGTTAATGCTTCCAGATTTAAAAGAGTATCCCAACAATGACTGAAGCCACAAAAATTAGAGGCACCATTAAATGGCATAACATTCGGTACATGTCTAATATCAACACACTTTAGATTCGCATTGTTGCACATTTCTGCTGTGTGACTGGCTCTTAGATCAATATAGAGTAAAAAGTCCAGAGCTTATCATTTTTATTGACATAAAATTTTATCGCGATTCGATATAATATCGTTTATTGCCCAGCCCTAGTGCCGCCTCATCTTCACATCTAGTCACTCTCAGCAGAGTGGATGACATCTGGATGGTCACATCTTTATGCTTCTTATCACGAAGATAAAAGATCTTTGTGATTCACTGAATCACATTTGGCTGCATGATGGCGCACGATCGCCTCACAGCAAGAAGGTCACTGGTTCGAGCCTCGGCTGGGTCAGTTGGCGTTTCTGTGTGGAGTTTGCATGTTCTCCCCGTGTTGGCGTGGGTTTCCTCCGGGTGCTCCGGTTTCCCCCACAATCCAAAGACATGCGGTACAGGTGAATTGGGTAAGCTAAAATTGTCTGTAGTGTATGTGTGTGAATGAGTATGTGTGGATGTTTCCCAGTGATGGGTTGCAGCTGGAAGGGCATCCGCTGCTTAAAACATATGCTGGATAAGTTGGTGGTTCATTCCACTGTGGCGACCCCAGATTAATAAAGGGACTAAGCCGAAAAGAAAATGAATGAATGAATCACATTTAATCTCTTATATGTTATGTGCGAGCAATAAATTGATGGCTGCAGTTCACTTTATGGCCGCTAATAAGGATTTATTATTTCCCTACGCAGCCCTTCTAAGAAACGTTGGCCAGATTTAAAAATCAAAGATACCTAAATACTGCATAGAGAAGACATTATATGTTAAAAGATGGTTAAAAGCCACAAACCACATGAAAATTCTTTATTTTTTTCATATGCTGACATTGCATTATGGACAGGTTAAACTGCATGTTGTAAAGTACTTTCTTGGTGCATTTTACACCGTTCGTTTCCCGTCAGAGCCTCTATCAATGCAAATTCCATTGTTAAAAATTGCATTTCAGGATAATCTCATTTCCATCACTGAAACTGAACAGAATTGCTGGATATTAAAGCACAAACCTCTTCAGTTTTCACAATGCCTAAGCATTCTCATCTTCCATCATTAAACAAAAAGGTACAGCAAATATCATTTTAAAGATTGTTGAGTTTGGAGAAAGCGCACGCTTGGACAGTTTATACGTTTGAACATGTCATCACCCTGCTACAGTTTACACTGCATTCCTTTTTCAAAACCACTTTTATACACCCCGATGTTGATGATTGCCTCGCTTCTCTCAGATCCCTTTCCTGAGGGCACCACTGTTATGCTTTAAAAGACACTTTTATGTAGTGCTTGGCCCGAGCACTGTTTTCTGTGTAAATGAAATACAATAAAGACAGAAAGGGTGTTTCTTAAGAGCTCAACGTTTTCAAAGTTTCCCTCTCTGCTTTTTACTGGCAGAGCTCTCTTGGAACGCTTGAACTAAAGATTAAGCGTTAAAATCTGTGTGGTTTTGGGCACCGTTGCCATAATTCAGCTGTATCCCAGAAACATAAGCGCGGGGCGAAATCACCAGCTCTCGCGACCGAGATCCAGGGTGCCCTAAACCGCACCGAGCTGGAATCCAGGAAGACCAGACAGCGGTCAAAACCAACACCTACATCCACACCCGCACACAAGCTCAGGTTCAGCGCGCGTGTGGAGACCGTGAATCTGAGATGAGTGGAACAGAGCCCAGATCAGTCCAAGAGATATTTGGACAAAGAAGAGAAAAAAGAATTGATCGGAAAATCCAGAAGGGGCTACTTTAAGCCGCATACCTTCTATCACTCGTTTAATGTCATTTAAAGGGGTGCTATTGCGCTTTTAACACTTTTAACTTCATTTAGTGGCGGCACGGTGGCTCAGTGGTTAGCATTGTCGCCTCACAGCAAGAAGGTCACTGGTTCGAGTCCCGGCTGGGCCAGTTGGCATTTCTGTGTGGAGTTTGCATGTTCTCCCCGTGTTGGCGTGGGTTTCCTCCGGGTGCTCCGGTTTCCCCCACAGTCCAAACACATGCGCTATAGGGGAATTGAATAAACTAAATGGGCTGTAGTGTGTGAGTGTGTGTGTGAATGTGAGTGTGTATAGATGTTTCCTAGTACTGGGTTGGAGCTGGAAGGGCATCCGCTGTGTAAAACATATCCAGGAATTGTTGGCGGTTCATTGCGCTGTGGCGACCCCTGAAATAGAGACTAATCCGAAGGAAAATTAATGAATGATCAAATTAGATTTAATGTTGATTTAAAGGCTTTTCCTGATCTAAAAATCAATATGTAACTTCTCATCAATGTTACACTAGCGGCTTTCATGTGTTCACTTTACAGCACTTCCTATACTGTGTGTCATACCACAGGAGCAGATTTATACCGGATTTGCTGCTAAATACAGGCCATTTGACCTTACCCGTCTTGCCCTGCTATACAGTAGTCTAATAAGGCTTATGCTGCCATCTTTAGGATGTTGTGCTGTACTTCTATATAGAGGTTTTCTAATAATAGAATGATTTAGTCATGTATTACCACATACATTTTTGTCTAATCTTTGGATGTTTTACAGAAATATATATTCATGGAAATACAACAGTAATTCAAACATATAGTTAACACTTTAAAGCCTGACTTATTAAATATTAAATCAGAAAAATCTCAGTCTGTGCAATGTTTTCTAGTATGATAAAGAGAGAATATGGAAATCATGCAAGAGTTTTATTTTATTATTTATTTTATTAAAGCTTTTTCCTTTAGCTTAGTCCCTTTATTCATCAAGGGTCACCACAGTGGAATGAACCGCCAACTTATCCAGCACATTTTACACAGCGGATGCCCTTCCAGCTGCAACCCAGTACTGGGAAACACCCATACACATCCACTACGGCCAATTTAGTTAATCCAATTCACCTATAGCGCATGTGTTTGGACTGTGGGGGAAACCGGAGCACCCGGAGGAAACCCACGCCAACACAGGGAGAACATGCAAACTCCACACAGAAATGGCAAGTAGCCCAGTCGGGACTCGAACCAGCGACCTTCTAGCTGTGAGGTAACAGTGCTAACCAATGAGCCACAGTGTCACCTATTTTCTTTACCAAATATTAAAAAGATTACAGCATGTCTGTTTGGATTAAATAAATATTTAATATAAAATAATTGCTTTATAGTTTTATGATCAAAGCTCTAGTTTCAAATTAATGTACTGCAATACAATTATGAATCAGACAACCAATAAACATTCATTAAAACACTGATTATCATATTTGACTCTTATTTTATTAAGATATTTTAATACAAGTATTTAATATGAAGTTAAGCGTTTATCTGGAATTATCAGAATCAGTTTTATTGCCAAGTGCGCGCACGCGCACACACACACACACACACACACACACACACACACACACAC
>CAIGQW010054212.1:510440-525440 GCA_903798125.1 Danio choprae
CACACACACACACACACACACACACAGACAGACACACACACACACACTTTGTTTTGGCTACAGAAGCTTCTAGTTTACATAAAGTGACAACACCAAATAAATATGAAGACGACGACAAACATTAAACAGAGAAGCAATCAGTCAAAAGCTCTGGATATTGAATTGTATGTACAGATTTGTTATAAATATTAATACAAATGTAACATTAATTGCTAGGTTGACTTTATGAAATCTTTAAAAGATTAATGATTTCACTGCAAAAATCACAAATCATCACCTGAAGATTTTTACAATGATGCTAAAATATCTTTACTTGAATGCTGAAGGCGTGCAAATCAACATTATAGAGAAAAATCTTTTGATTATATTAATACAATTAAATTCATCTTTACTTATGGTGCTTTTACAATGTAGTTTACATAAAAGCAGCTTAACTTAGATGGACAAACGAGAATAACATTTTAAAAATAATTTTAAAACAAATCAGGATTAAACTCTTTGCTTTTAAACAGACCGTAGAGTAATATGTATTAGCTATAATAATAAATAATTATCATTTATATACCCTCAATCATCCTCATACTTTTAAGACGCCCCTCCCCCACTTTGCATTGTAGTCTTTTATTATGAAATGCAGCCATGGCAAGAGACAGCTTAATTTTTGCTTTGGCTTCACTTTTTTGTTTCTTATTTTCACACTTGTAAAATGAATTTTAATGTACTTGTTAATAAATCTGCTGTAAATTAAACCGTGTTGCAGACGGCCACCATATGCCGCAGCTGTCGCTCCGTCTCGGCCTCTTTGTTTTGGGCCAGCGTCTGTCACTCTTCCGTTTCGACCAATAGGAGAACGCCTTACTCGGCAGCTTCAACCAATGAGGGTTCAGCTTTGTTCCACTGTGCCCGTTCCGAGGCGCGCGCGCACCGAGCCGTCGAGCTATTTCTACTTTTATCCGCCTTCGCAAAACCGTCTAACCACGGATTTTAGCGGCGCTGTTTTTATCCACACACAAGCGTCGATGTACGATCTCCCAAAAAAGTCATTTTGTGGCTAAAACTAATATCTGTGGCGTAAAATCCTGCGAGGATATTCAAACGGAAGGCGCGAGCCGGTCTGACGGGTGTCAACAGTCGCGCGCTTTTATTTTCACAAAAACAAGGCTTAACCAAAAGACTTCGGTTCATTTAAAAAAAAAAACCTGCAATTAAGTAATCGCACTTAATTTTGCAAGTAAACTCCTTGTTTTAAATAGCCCTTTGGAGAAGATCGAGCATGGCGCAATTTCACGAGGATCCGGCGCTGCTCACGAAAGAGAAACTGAAAAGCGAGTTAATGGCGAATAACGTTCCCCTGCCGAGCGCCGACAGCAAGAAAGATGTGTATGTTCAGCTGTATCTGAAAAACCTGACCGTGCTCAATAAGAAGAACACAATCTCAGCTCCAGACACTTTCTCCAGCGATGAGGAGATCAGCACAGCGCCGCTGGTGACCAACAGGAGCCGCTCGGGCAAGGTGAGATTATCAGCTGCTAGTCATTAACACTGATTAGCAGAGCTTGCGCATAATTATGCTCAATGTGGGAAGAGATGTCTGCTCATTTATTTACTATTCATTTGGGTTTGTGTAGTACTGTATATTGTATTGGTTACATTTCTAACAATGTGTTTATCGGCTTTTTTGTTAATATTTATCAGCCTATATTTATTAGTGCTGGGCAAAAATAAGCTTGTCCAAAAATAAAGTGTGTTTTGGCGTAGTATATATATGTGTGTGTGTGTGTGTGTGTGTGCTGTAAATATTTATTATACATATTATTGTGAACTTTTATTTTTGATTAATCTTCATTAAAATTTAATCTGCATTAATATTTATTTTGAGTTCAATTAAAATAGTAATTTGTAGTTTCATGGTATTTTTATGTGGCCATATTTGTGCATAATTATGGTCAACGTGGGAGAAGCTATCAGCGAATTTATTATTCATTTTGATTTGTGTATTGTTATATATTTTATTGATTGTGATCATAAAAAGTTTTATCAGCTGTTCAGATCAGATTGATTCAGTAAAAGTTTTTATCTGCTCTTTTGGTTAATATTTATCGGCCGATATTTATTTTTAGTTCAGTTAAAGTTGCCTTGTGTAGTTTCATGGGATTTTTATGTTGCTGGATAGATTTGTGCATAATTATGGACAACGTGGGTGAACATATAGGCTGATTTATTATTTATTTTTACATTTAGATTTGTGTATTACTATATATTTTATTGGTTATATCTATGAAATAGATTTAGCGGCCGATATTTATGTTTAGTTCAGTTAAAGTTGTCTTTTGTAGTTTCATGGGATTCTTATGTTGCCAGATTTGTGCATACTTTGTGTATTGTTATATATTGTATTGATTCAGTAAAGAAATTGTTTTATCTGCTTTTTTGGTTATTATTTATCGGCCGATTATTTATTTTTAGTTCATTGAAAGTTGTCTTTTGTAGTTTCATGGGATTTTAAGATATCTGCTGATTTATTCTTTTGAATTTGTGTATTGCTATATATTATTTTGGTTATGGTTATATAAACATATCGGCTGATTTCTACATTTCTAAGTTTGGAGGACATTTGTGTATTACTATATATTTTATTGATTATGTTTATAAAAATAGATTTAACTGCTTTTTTGGTTAATATCTATCTCCCGATATTTATTTTTCATTCATTCATTCATTTTCTTTTCGCGTTAGTTCCTTTATTAATCTGGGGTCGCCACAGCGGAATGAACCGCCAACTTATCCAGCATATGTTTTACGCAGCGGATGCCCTTCCAGCTGCAACCCATCACTGGGAAACACACACTCATTCACTCATCCACACACACTCATTCACACACATACACTACGGACAATTTAGCTTACCCAATTCCCCTATTCCGCATGTCTTTGGACTTGTGGGGGAAACCGGAGCACCCGGAGGAAACCCACGCCAACACGGGGAGAACATGCAAACTCTACCCAAAAACGCCAACTGACCCAGCCGAGGCTTGAACCAGCAACCTTCTTGCTGTGAGGCGATAATGCTACCCACTGCGCCACCGTGAGGCCCATATTTATTTTTAGTTCAATTAAAATTGTCTTTTGTAGATTTGAGGGATTTGTATTTTGTTTATGCAATATATTATATATATATATATATATATATATATATATATATATATATGAACTACTTTTATGCATAGACCTGAAAGTTTTACAGAAATAGTTCACCCCATAAAATGAAAGTTCTTATTATTTACGCATCCTCCACTCTTGTTTCAAACTTGTTTGTTTCTTTTGTTGAATACAAAGATATCTTTTAAAGAATAGTGGGGAACAAAACAGACATTAACTTTCATAGTATCTTTTTTTGTTCCTGCTACGGATGTCAATGGCTGCTTTTTTCCAACATACTTCAAAATAACTTGTTTTGTGTTCAACAGAATAAAGTAATTCAGAAAAGCTTAGTAAGTTTTATTTTTGGGTGAACTTTCATAATACATTTAGTCTTTTATAAAGAAGATTAGGGCAGCACAGTGGCGCAGTGGATAGTGCTCTCGCCTCACAGCAAGAAGGGCGCTGGTTCGAGCCTCGGATGGGTCAGTTGGCATTTCTGTGTGGAGTTTGCATGTTCTCCCCGTGTTGGCGTGGGTTTCCTCCGGGTGCTCCGGTTTCCCCCACAAGTCCAAAGACATGCGCTATAGGTGAATTGGGTAAGCAAAATTGTCTGTAGTGTATGAGTGTGAATAGGTGTGCGTGGGTGTTCCCCAGTGATGGGTTGCAGCTGGAAGGGCATCCGCTACGTAGAACATATGCTGGATAAGTTGGCGGTTCATTCCGCTGTGGCGACCCCAGATTATTAAAGGGACTAAGCCGAAAAGAAAATGAATGAATGAATAAAGAAGATTATTGTTGAAGTGGACAGCAAGTAGAAAAAATATTCTCATTTTTGATTAAAACAACTAATGTAATTTTAAAATGTTTTATTAAATATATATTTTCCAAAACTTTACTTTGGAACTTTTTCATTATTATTATTTTTGTGTTCACGTGACATTTCGATGAAGTAAAATAAAAATAAATAACACTACTACAAATTTTCAGTCACAAAGTACGTAACACCACCGGAATGTAAAGGCAATCTTTATATCAGCAATAGAATGAAAAAGGCTGTTTTGACAAACTGAAAGGGGATTAATTAACTGCCTGAAAGCACTGAGTTGTACAGTGTAATCATCTCAGTAAGTCAATTAAACACTTGACCCGTTGAATGTTAAATAGATCCAATTCTTGTTCATTGAAAATTGTCTCATGTCACAGCAATACATTAACTTGCATACCTTAATTCATGTTTTAAAAAATTGTATCATATCTAATCGTATCAAGTCTTTGCTGTGCATTTGTACATAAAATAAATGTTCAAATAATAATAATAGTATCAGAATGGGTTTCATTGCCAAGTGTGCTTACACACACACACAAGGAATTTGTTTTGGCTACAGAAGCTTACAGTGTACATAAAGTGACAACACGAAATAAATATGAAAAAGACAACAAACGTTAAACAGAGATGCAGTCAGTATCTTAATGATACTAAAATAACACTGGTGCAGAAACGGCATTTGATGGTTTTATTTTATTTTGTACTTTTCTGTTGTATTTGTCATGTCATAGCTATATCTTCAAGTATAAATGGAGAAATAAAAACAATTATATGTATTTTCCTTTTGATTTTTGCATGAATCTTCAGAAAGCCACAAGAAAGACAGACCGAGTTCGGGCTGAAGAGAACGACGCCTCTGGTTTGACTGATGAGGAGTTGAAAGTTCAGCTTCAGAAGTTTGGAATCCACTCAGGACCGATTGTTGGTGAGTTCGACAGTTTTCCCGAGTCTGATTGTGTGTATTGGTTTGCATTGTTTTTAGCTTTGTATTGTATTCTCATATTCTGTTTCTGTATGTATCACAGCATCTACACGTAAAGTCTATGAGAAGAAACTTCAGCAGGTCCTGGATCAGCCGCCGGTGGAGACCAGCCTGCCTGAACCAGAGACCACCATCCCAGAGGCCGTCACTATTAAAGCAGATGGAAACCAGAACGGCAACACGCATTCAGCTGAAGATCAGTACAGCGATAAAGAAGAAGGTAAAGCGGGAGCGATCTTAACTGAGACAAGCTTTTTGCATTTGCATCTTCAAATATAAATGTATCAGCTACTGCCAAGAGAACTTTAACCTTTATTAAAGGGATAGCTCACCGCAAAATTTACATTTGCTGATAAATTACACTGTACATTATCCAAGATGTAGATTTTTTTCTTTAGTATAAGATTAAGGGATATTTTAGTTGAAACTCTTGTCCAGGGTGATTCATAAAATGCAAAGATTACTGGCACTTTAATAGTCAGAAAAAGCATATATATATATATATATTTATATCATAAATGAAATTAATAACTGTGGTTTTATTACAGTTTTTTAACTAGTTTTCAGCATTTTGTCTTCATTTTCTGCATTGCTGAAATTAAAAAGGCCTACATGCCATTCAAACCTATTAAATCTTTGGAAATCATTCATTCATTCATTTTCTTTTCGGCTTAGTCCCTTTATTAATCTGGGGTCGCCACAGCGGAATGAACCGCCAACTTATCCAGCATATGTTTTACGCAGTGGATGCCCTTCCAGTTGCAACCCATCACTAGGGAACACCCATACACATCTATTCACACTCATACACAACTGACAATTTAGCTTACCCAATTCCCCTATAGCGCATGTGTTTGGCGTGGGGGGGGAAACCGGAGCACCCGGAGGAAACCCACGCAAACACGGGGAGAACATGCAAACTCCACACAGAAACGCCAACTGACCCAGCCGAGGCTCGAACCAGTGACCTTCTTGCTGTGAGGCGATTGTGCTACCCACTGCGCCACCTTGCTGCCTCTTTGGAAATCTTTAAAACATAATATGATTTTAATGGGATATTGTCTTATCCCTCTATTGAATGTCTAAGTAACCAAAGCTTACCATCATTACTGTCATGAAATAAACAAAATGAATTTCATTTTCATAAAAAATATTCTCATTACCATAGTTAATTTTTTTTAACCAAAATTTAAAAATATTACCGCAGCAGTGAAAAATAAACTCATTGAAATTTTTGTTCATCTTTTAAGCCTAAAATTTTTTTAATGGGATCTTGAAGTTTCTTATCCCTCCGTTGAATGTCTAGGTAACAAAAACTAAAAAAAAAAAAAGAGTCAAAAAGATTATAAAATCTTTATAAAACAAATAATTATGAGTCAAACTGTTTAGTCGTATTCTTCATCATTTGCTCTCCTTTTCACCAATTTTGCTTTGCGTTTGATTGGCAGAAGTACCTGAAGCGGTTCCCGTTGTGACTAAGCCGGTCCGGAGCCGAGGAAAGACCCCCGTCACCACCAGGACCAGCAGCAGACAGCGCACTAAAGTAAAGACTGCACACGCTCAGAAAAAAAAACACATCAGCAATAGACTCTGATTGAAGGCCAATATATGCGTAATGATTGCGTTTGCTCTCTTCAACAGCAGGTGGAGGAAATGGCCATTGAAGAGGCATCTGTGGACAGAGCAGATATTTTAAAGGAAATCTTCCCCAATGAACAGGCCACGCCAACTGGACTCATGTGAGTGTGATATATTAATCTGTAATATAGAAACTACAAAATGAAAAACTAAATATCATGTTTGACGGTGATGAAAATTACTGCTTTAATGAAACCCTACACTGATGTTTTTGTACAGGGCCACATGTCGAAGGCCGATCCACGGCGCAGCCGGTCGTCCGGTGAAACCTCTGAATCTTTGGCCTGAAGAGTCGCTTCTGAAGCAGAGCCTTTACACAGCGACCAAATCCACGGTCACAGACGTCCACAGCACAGTGCCCGCTGCCCGTTCCAGACCTCGCCGCCGCTGGCTTGCTTTCCTGCTGAAGCTCCTGCTATTGATCGTATTGGTTGCATCGCTTTATTACGCCTACCAGACCGTCACCCCTGATCAGATCAACGCCTGCCAGCTCTATGTGCAGGACAATGTGATCACACCCATCGTCAATTACATTAGTTGGGATAGCCCAGCTAAGGCCGGAGATGGTGGCAAATGAGCGTCCCGTTCTGCTAACCCGCTTCAGCATGCATCTACTGTCTGACTGATTTTCTAGTCCTTTAAGGAGCGACGCATCGGCAGGGTTTGTTTGTTTGGGGAGGGAGGGAGGGATTCTGGGTATTGCAGTTTGACCTTAGCAGTCACCTCTGGATAGACTCGTGTTTCAAGTAGTCTTTAAACTCTGTGTGTTGTGTTTTTGATCTTGCTTTGTGATTTTACGGTTTTGTAGCATTCGAGACTATATAGAGAAGTGTAGAGTTCGCTAATAGCGAGTCAATCGCCACAGTCATCGGTTTAGCATCACACAACAAGAGGTCGAGATTTACCAAAGGGGTTTTTTTTAAGTGCCAAGACATGGCCAATATGAGCACAATTTGGTTTCTCACACACACTTACACACACACACACACTCATGGCTGGAAGAAAAAGCCTGGAGCTGAATGTTTGCAGAAATAGTTTATTTCATATGTTTGAAACTTTTTCCTGTAATAATCATGGTGAAGTTAGTTTTAGCACGGCTGAATTCTGACATTATGAAGTGTTGCTAATGAGGCTAGACTGAGAAAATGCTGTTCTAATGGGCGAGTCTCACAAACAAAACAAACAATAATAATCACAAATGAAAATAGGACCAATACAACTTTTACAGTATATTGTTTTGCAAAAGAAATCATTAAAAATCTCATTACCGTAATGCAGTATCTCATTAACGTACATTTGCATGAACTGATTACTTTTATGTTAAAGTGAATCTTATTACCTTCATGAGAAGATAAATTTATTTTCACTTCCATAAAAATTATTAATTTAAGAAATCATTTAAAATGTGCATTACTGAAAGTAAAAAATTACTGCCGCAATGAGAAAAATCATTACCGTTATGAACAATAACTTGGTTTTCATTCCCATAAAATTATTATTATGACTGTAATTTTGAAAAATCCTTCTCATTCGCAACCTTTTAAAGATGCTCTCATTACCGTAATGCAAAGAATTGGATGTACTGGTTACTTTTATATTAAAGTAAATCATTGCCATCATGAAAGATTAATTGATCCTCATTTTCATAAAAATAATTAGTAAACAATTCTCATTGCCGTCATTAATATTTTTCATTAACAACTTTTTACAAAATTTTACAGCAATAAAAAATATCAATGAAAAATAACTTTCATTTTCATTTGCATATTATTCTCATTACCGTAATTTTAAAAGCATCATTCTCATTCACAACCTTTTAAACATTTATATTTTCATTACCAAAATTAAACAAATCATTACCGCAATGAAGATATGTTTATTTTAGAAAAAGCACGTTCTCATTACCGTAATTCAAAACAAATTTTATTATTATCATGATGAGAAAAATCTTTTTTCTGTAAAGATAAATGTCTTGGGCCTCACGGTGGTGCAGTGAGTAGCACAATTGCCTCACAGCAAGAAGGTCGCTGGTTCGAGCCTCGGCTGGGTCAGTTGGTGTTTCTGTGTGGAGTTTGCATGTTCTCCCTGTGTTGGCGTGGGTTTCCTCCGGGTGCTCCGGTTTCCCCCACAAGTCCAAAGACATGCGGTATAGGTGAATTGGGTAAGCTAAATTGTCCGTAGTCTGTGTGTGAATGAGTGTGTATGGTTGTTTCCCAGTGATGGGTTGCAGCTGGAAGGGCATCCGCTGCATAAAACATATGCTGGATAAGTTGGCGGTTCATTCTGCTGTGGCGACCCCAGATTAATAAAGGGACTAAGCCGAAATGAAAATGAATGATAAATATCTTATTCACATCACAATAACAAAAATACAATAAAATAAAAAAGAATCTGTAAAAATAGAAATTCTATATCTTTTTTTTTGTATTGTTTTTAATGTCTGTGCTAAATAATTATTTTGTTAGTAATTGCATTGTGTCCAAGATACATCATCTAAACCAGGGGTGCCCAAACTCGTTCCTGGAGAGCCGGTGTCCTGCAAAGTTTAGTTCCAGCCCCAATCAGACACACCTGTTCTAGCTAATCAAGCTCTTACTAGCCTTTCTAGAAACATCTGTGCTGGTGTGTTGAGGCAAGTTAGAGCTAAAATCTGCAGGACCCTCCAGGACTGAGTTTGGGCACCCCTGACCTAGATGCACTGTGACGCATCGTGAGTGATGTATCCTGGGGTCAAATGTAATTAAATTTGAGATAAATTAAAGTACAGTCACAGTTTTTATCTAAAGTTTACACTTTAATCATGTAAAAATTATGTTTTGCATTACAGCCATCTGAACACAACGAAAATGGCTTATTCATTCATTCATTCATTCATTTTCATTTCGGCCCTTCCAGCTGCAACCCATCACTGGGAAACATCCACACACACATACACTAGGGACAATTTTAGCTTACCCAATTCACCTGTACCGCATGTGTTGGACTGTGGGGGAAACCGGAGCACCCGGAGGAAACCCACACCAACACGGGGAGAACATGCAAACTCCACACAGAAACGCCAACTGACCCAGCCGAGGCTCAAACCAGCAACCTTCTTGCTGTGAGGCGATCGTGCTACCCACTGCGCCACCGTGAGGCCCAAAAATGGCTTAATTCAAAATATATAATGTGATTTTTGTGGTGAAATATGGTTTCCCTGAGATTCACCCCTGTAGCATTTCAGCTTTTTAATGGTTTGTAGCATTGAACTACTTCAGAACTACTGAACCACCAGCTCAGATGATGTTTGGCTTTATTGCTGTACTTAATAATGGACATTTATTTATTTTTGTATCCTTCGCTTCAAGGACAATGTGATCTTAAAGTCTCGTAGTGAAACCCCCCCCCCGCTTCACTTCTCTTGAGAGGCGCTCTGTTGTATTTCCTTCTTCATTTCTAATAGATAACGGCGACTTGTTAAATGTGTTTGTGATGTTTTCATAATGTGATGTGGCATTATAGCCCTTTTAAAACCCATAAGTCGCAGATAATGCCTCTTACTGACTGTAATCAGACCCTCTGATTGCGCTGAACACTGGCATTCGTCTGACTCGAACTATGAATTCATTTGTTTGCTGTGGTTTTTAAAAGCACCAGTCGTCCTCTTGGTGTATGCGCTAATTCAGTATATCAGAGAAGTACTTTCGTGACCGATGTCTTCATCTTCAGGGGTTTGTCTTTTATATTTTGCTACTCTCCGTTTATTTTTAACTGCAATATTTTTCTAAGGTCTTCTCTAAGATTAAAAGCTTTTTAAAAACACAGTGGGTTACTTTTAAACTGTACAGACACCAGATCCACCAACCATTGACTCACATTTTAGGGTTTCGTTTTCTCCTGCTGTGTCAGATGCAGTGAATGGTAAGAAAGTCCGATTTGCACTTTGTATTTAGGCAGCTAATTGTGGATTAAATCGGTTATATGGAATGAATTATTGATCCTTGATTCAGTACAATTCTGGTGTGAAATAAAAGAAAACCATTGAGATCCCAGAGGTGACCCTTCCTTGCAGTCTGTTCAGGGCAAGCTCAGTTCAGTCACGCACACACACTCACATTCCAGGTATTTTATTTAACGAGGAACATTTCCTGTCACTTTTACACTCAGGTTTGACCTTCACACACACCTTTGCATATAGAAACATCAGTGCACATCAGATAAACATATATTCCCCATTATTAGACCCTGCACAATGTTTATGCTCATGAATGTGTCTCAATCACACTGTAAAGAAACAGGCGGTGACTGAGTTCAGTGGAATCTTTTACGTAATGCCTTCCGACTATACTACTATGGCGAGGGCTTGGTTCATGAATATTAATTACGTAATATGACGTCGTCCTGTTAGACGCGCTGGTTGACGCAGATTCCGAAGCAACGTCGCTAAATGATCGGTAAAATATGAACGATTAATTATATGAAAGACTATTTTGTGTGTTTAATCGCGTCAAAATAAATAATATTAATAAATAAACTATATATATGGGCCTCACGGTGGCGCAGTGGGTAGCACGATCGCCTCACAGCAAGAAGGTCGCTGGTTCGAACCTCGACTGGGTCAGTTGGCATTTCTGTGTGGAGTTTGCATATTCTCTCCGTGTTGGCGTGGGTTTCCCCAACAAGTCCAAAGACATGCGCTATAGGTGAATCGGGTAATCTGTATAGGTGAATATGTTAATCTGGGGTCGCCACAGCGGAATGAACCGCCAACTTATCCATCATATGTTTTACGCAGTGGATGCCCTTCCAGCTGCAACCCATCTCTGGGAAACATCCACACACACCCATTCACACTCGGACAATTTAGCTTACCCAATTCACCGCATGTCTTTGGACTTGTGGGGGAAACCGGAGCACCCAGAGGAAACCCACGCCAACACGGGGAGAACATGCAAACTCCACACAGAAACGCCAACTGACCCAGCCGAGACTCGAACCAACGACCTTCTTGCTGTGAGGCGAACGTGCTATCCACTGCGCCACCGTGAGGCCCATATAATACATGTGGTAATCTAAACGAACATTAAATAAAAGGATAACAGGATTAGGAAATTGATAAATGAAAGATAAACTATTACAAAAATAATTTTAGGATTAAATAAAAAAGATATTATATTCGTTTTATCTAGTAATGTATTCCGTTATTTCCTGTTGGTGCATTCCCTGACTAAAATAGTTTAAAATAAAAATATTGTAATTATGAGCATTCAGATATATTTGTATACAATCTATGATTCTGAATAACTCTTTAAAAATATTAATGTCAATATGTTCATTTGAAATTTTAATAAATGTTCTCGGTCCTCTGCAGAATAAAACAAATACTTTACTTAAACCAATATCTAATAAATCCAGTAAAGAATTTTGAAAGTGGCCTTTTTTTATTGCTATATACTGTATAATCATAATAATAATATAATAATGATAAAAATTTAAGAGGAATTGATGAAGTTGAGGGAACGAGTAATGAAATAAAAATTATGTAATTAGTACCTGATTAATAAATAAATAAATAATTAAAACAATTCGAATGAACGTGAAATCTAATTGATTAAAATATTTATCTCATCCTCAATATTAATATTTATGAACCACCAAGACGTCACCATAGTAGGATTCCTACTACGGTGGGCGGGGCATATCGTGACGTACCCGCTTCCTTTATCCTGTTCAGCCTTGCGGCGCGCGTGCACACCGCTCGGTCTCTATGCGCAGCCGGTAGAGGAGAGGACGGAGGCGCCATTTTGCGACAACTTCTCTAAAGTAAGAGTTTCTCCTACTCCACACTACCTACATCTCAATTTTACCACACAGGATAAACAACAACATCACTGTTTATTCATACAAAGACGTTTTACGTTGTTATTTCATCTGAAAGTATCTCCGAAGAGCGCCGGGCCGCTGACCTCCGTACTATAAAAGAGACACAGAGGACAAATGGGGAGATTTGCTGCTTATAAATGTGTTTAGCGATTAATTAGTGTTTGTTTATTCCCTCAGGTCGACCAACAGACATGTATCCGAACGCTTTGACCCATTTGGCCCGGGCGAACCCCTTCAGTTCCCCGATTTTCACCCTTCAGAAAGTGGAGGAGCCCGAAACACAAACCCCCGTACAGAAGCGGCGGCTCGCGGCAGCAGCAGTCGCCGGTAAGAACTAAAAAACACACAATCCGTGCTTAAAAATAGTTTTAGACATTTTTAGCTAATTCATAACATTTAATTATGTACAATTATATTCATTCAGTTCTCCAAACTAACCGTTTATTATTGTGTTAATGCTTGAAATGGATTTCCCGGGCCTCAGGATGGATATTAAATCCTTGAATACTCAGGTTGGAATGTTAGTTAGTTAGTTGTGAATATTAGGACTTTAATTTTAGAAATGCTTTTAGTATTTATAGATGAATAGCGGTTCAGTGTGCAGCGTTTTTGGCCTTCATGGAGGGCAATGAAGGACAAATTTGTTATACGCGTTATTAAACTTTATGTATTTTCCTTTACTAGTTCGTGTTTAAGATTTGTGTTGATATATGGACTGGTGTTATTGAGTAGATAAAGGGACATGATGTTCTTTATTTAAAGCGTCCTATTCCTTCACATGACCTGCGTACTGCTGTGTGCGCTTATGAGGCCCGTTCTGATTGGCTCACTGGAGCACGAGCGCTTCCAGATTTCAGCAAGGAGCGTTCTGATTGGCTGTCATTCTGAAGAACGCGTCCATGTCTCTGGTATCTTGTATCTTTGCTCAAGATCTAATCATAAATTTTAATAGAGCTTTAAGAGTGTTGTCAGAGCCGCTCCTTGATGGTTTTATTTAGCTGTTTTATGTAGGTTTTATGTAGGTTATGTCGTTGCAAGAATGAATAGGATGCTCGACCATAAGCAAAAGATAAAATATGACTCTTACGTTTGTGTTTGCTAGAATAAAAAGGCTAAATATGTGAGAAATCATTTCAAAATGAAGCTAAATTAATGCATGAAGGAGTTAAATATATTAGATTTAAAATATTGATGATTATCATAACGTGTTTAAATGCACAAACCCATATGTAAAGTGTAATCTTAGTAAACTAAATGATTACAACTCTTTCAAACAACAAATTTATTATTTTTGGTTGCATTTGAGTGACTAATAAATAATTTCTTAATAATAATCAATGATTAAATCGGTTGAGAATATTGTCAGATTATTTCTCATACTTTCATAGTTAATATAATAATGAATATTATTAAAAATGAATAAAATATAATTTCTAAAGGAAAGTTTAGGAAAAGAAGTGGTGTATGTTTGATATCAGATAGGGCTTGAGAAATCTAGTAGTCAATAATAATTAAATAATACTTAAATATATACTAAAGCTAATTTTCTTTGTCAGATTACTACCTTGTTGTGGTTAAATCTTGCAGAAAATATATTAATAATAATTTAGCTTGCTTGATTTTACAAGTGAATTAATATTTAATATAATAATTCATATTTGTAGTCAATTAGCATAAAAAATATGAAGTATCTGCCTCTGTAGTTGAGAATGTGGTGTTTGTATCTGAGAGTCCGTGTCCTCAAAATCCCTGAAATAGCTAAGATATGATCAGGTGCTGATAGCAGGTCAAAGGTCACACTGTAAACCCCAAACAAACGGCTCAGTGGATGAACGTGACTCCTGTTTGTCCTCAGAGGGAGACAGCTGTGCGTTCGGCTCACAGAAATACTTCGTCCTCTGTGGCTTCGGAGGAATCCTGAGCTGCGGCACCACACACACGGCTGTGGTGCCGCTCGACCTGGTCAAGTGCAGGTTGCAGGTCCGTGTGTGTGTAGATATATGTGTGTGTGTAAATGTAGTTGGAGTCACCCGAGTGTGATCCGACCCCAGTGCAACCCCTCATCCGCATGTGAAGTGTTAGGGATGGGCGATATGGAATTAAAATGCTTTTTAAGTGCTCTGGGATTTATTCAATTAATTGCTGTTGTTGTTATTATTATTATTAATAACATTGCTGTCATGATTATATAATTGTAATTATTATTGTTTTATTGTTTAATAGTAATAATATTATTGTTAATAATTTATTATATTGTTGTTGTTTGTAGTTTTTATTAGTTTATTATTTGTTTGTTTTATCTTATTGTTTTATTATTATTATAATTAAGTTTATTATATTGTTTTTATTTATTATATTATGTTGTTATCCTCATTATTATTATTTTATGAGTATTATATTATGTTTTTATTATTGTTAATAATTATTGTTTTTATATTGTTTTTATTTATAATATTAGTTTTATTATGAATTATCATTATATTTTCTGTTATTAATATTTATTAGTTTTTGTTATTTTTAAAATTATTTGTTTATTATAATTATTAATTTT
>CAIGQW010054212.1:527690-538271 GCA_903798125.1 Danio choprae
AGATAGATATAGATAGATAGATAGATATAGATAGATAGATATAGATAGATAGATAGATAGATAGATTTAGATAGATACAAGCATCAACATATACATGTTTTAATGTTTTAAATATTTGTAATTAATTTTAAGAAGTGTAATTTAATTTTAAGAAATTAACAGAAATGTCTACCATTGTCATACATTTCTGTTATTCTAGATATATAGATATTTGATGTGTACACATATATCAGTTTTTTTTATTATTCAATTCAAGTGTATTTATAAAGCGCTTTTTACAATGTAGATTGCGTCAAAGCAGCTTAACATGTTCTAGTAAAGTCCAGATTTCAGAGTTCAGTTCAGTGTGGTTTAAGTTTCACTGCTGAAAGTGATTATTATAGATCTATTTAGTTAAATATTAATATAAATGCATAAAGTGCCTTTATTGTTTAGTTATGTTGGGTTTTATTTGAGTATCAGTGTGAATTGAGTGAAGATGAAGAAATATTTCTTTGCCAACTAGTTAAAAAACTTTTTTAAATAATTTTTTGTTTTGTATATTTGGATATTTAATGTTTTTTTTCTTCAATTTATTTTATTATTAATGTGCACATAAAATAGTTGAATGGTTTTGTTGGCTCCAATGGTGACCTTTATGTGAACTTCAAATATGATCGTGTACGTTATATATATTTATTTATTATTTTTGGTTCATCTATAATTAAATCAGCCAATGAACAAGCCAATGGTGTTATCATACAAACACAATATTCAAAATATTAATATCTTTTGTGTTTCATGGAAGAAAATATAGTAGGGCGCAATTTATAATTATAAAGGAATAATTATATAGTTCGTTAAATTCATTTTTAAAACCGATTGGTGATGCTCCGCCACTGATGTTGTCCAAACATTTGGTTAATTTATTAATCTTGTTTTGGAAATGCAGCATGTAAATGTCATAGTGAAGTGAATCCATTAACCGTGTTCCTTCATAACGTCTGGTTTTCTGCTGAAGTTGTTTGTTTGTGACCGTCCCTGTATTAATGACCCGCTGCGTTCAGGTGGATCCTGCCAAATATAAGAGCATCTTCACCGGCTTCTCCGTGACCATCAAAGAGGACGGTGTTCGCGGTCTGGCCAAGGGATGGGCTCCCACCTTCATCGGTTACTCCATGCAGGGACTCTGCAAGTTCGGCTTCTATGAGGTCTTCAAGATCCTGTATGGAGACATGCTGGGAGAGGTGAGGTCATGAGATGCTGGAGGAACATGCAGGGACATTATTTTCTTCAATGTGCTTGATGACAACATTTTTAATTTGATGTTTTTTAATTGAATGTAATGTTAAATGGCCACACATGTTTTTCAGTATATGAATTTTCACTTTGTTTTTGTTTTTTTCCCCTTGAATGTTCTTAATAACATTTGATTTTATAATTTTTAATTTATTAAAATGGGCATTAATGGGCATAATTTTGACTGAGATGGTTAAATTCTCAAATTATTATTTCTTTTACCAAAATAAGTAGATAAAAAATTGACTAAACAGAATTATTGCATCTTTTCTTTTTTATTAATATATATTTTTAAGACAATATTAAATAATTAGTGTACATTGATTTCTTAAATGTATAAAATGTATGTAATAATGTAATAAAAATTTAGATTTATCATCATACATGGAACAAATTTTATTTATTACTTCTATTGATTCAATATATATTTTATCACCTTATTTCTGTAATTTAATTTCTTTGTAAAATTAAATTTAGAATATAATTAAGTTTATTAAGTAATTAATTTAAAGTATAAATCAGAAATTAGGTATATTGGAAATCATAAAATAATTGTTTATAATTAATTTTAATAATTTAAAATATGAATGCTTAATTGTTTAATTATTAAATGTTTTGACTATTTCAGTTACATTTACTGAATAAATTTTTTATTGTAACTTCTATTTTTGCTAAATCCTTTTGATTTTATAATATGTATATAAAATATACTGAAGTATCGAGTTTGTTTTATAGCTTTTAATAAATAGTTAATACCTCATATTTAATTGCATTACATTTACATATATATTCAGATGCCTTCTCTATCACCAACAGGTGGTAGACTATGCATTTAAAAAAATATAGATATATTTGTATACATGTATTAACACGGAATATAATGTATGTTAACTGTATGTGCATTTCCTGTGTTCCTCCAGGAAAACGCGTACATGTGGAGAACCTCCCTGTATCTGGCGGCCTCTGCCAGCGCTGAGTTCTTCGCTGATATCGCTCTGGCCCCTATGGAGGCGTGTAAAGTGCGTATTCAGACTCAGCCTGGCTATGCTAACACCTTGAGGGAATGTGCGCCCAAGATGTACGGCGAGGAGGGTCTCTGGGCGTAAGTGTCCCGCGCTACACACCATATTTTCAGGAGTTCCACACGTTCCTTAGATCCGCCTCTGGGGGGCGTCTGTGCTCTTCTTCTGCTGCTCTCTCTGAGAGCGTCAGGGTCGACCGCGGCTCCCGCCAGCTTCACGGCTGTACAGTCAGAGGCGCTTGAGTCATTGGCGTGTGAGATCAGTCCACCTGCTTACCCAGAATCCTCTCTGCCCTGAGCCTTCACAGGAGTACAGCAGGGCAGAGCTGCTGGGGAGCGGACACACTGTTTAAATAGACCATGATGTATGAATAGCTGTTTTTTTTCACTGTCAGACCAAAACACGCTCTAAAATCTTAGTGGAATCAAAATTGAAAATGTTTATTTTGCTAGCGCACGTTGTTATGCATTAGGTGAACAACTTTATTAGTGCAAGTTAATCCACTGAAGAAAAGGTTTGGGTAATCTTCAGTTTTCTGCGTTTGGAGTAGCTACTTTTCTGATGTCGGTTTGACACAGCGTGTCCTAACAACATGCGACACAATAAATTTCCAGCAACAAGCAAATTGTGTGTCTGCACCAAACGCAACGTGTCACAACAAGCAATTCCACTGCACAAGCAGTACCACTGCACTCCCAACTAAATGGTAAAGACTTTTAATCTAATGACTTTAACATTATTAATAGGCTACTGAGTGATTATCAGGGTGCACTCACACTAGACTATCTGAACCGTGCTGGGACGTTTCCCGGTTTGTTTGACAAGTGTGAGTGCTCCGAATTGTGCCCAGGCGCGGTTCAGTTGGCCAGCCCTGGCCCGGTTGGAAGAGTTGTGCCAGAGCGCGGTTCGGTTAGGCTGGCGCGGTACGCTTGTAGTGTGAGTGCAAAGCACGCCTGAGCACGAAACTGAAGACGCAGGTCACTTTTAGGAGACTGTTTCATATGCATTTATTAATCATTCTTGCTTTTCAATGAACACGAACTGTCATTTGACTGTCACTGCATCCCAAACGACTAAAAATAATACAAAATGACATGACTAAAGCAATGTCCACTGCAGAGCAAGAGCACTCCTCTTCCTGTTAAACTGAACAGTCACATTATGGATGACAAGCGTGCTCCGGCTCGGAAGGTAAAGATGCAGTGTGAGTGCAGGCCGTTGGGGGAGGGGGGGGACAAGCGCGCTTTGGCACGGTTCAAGGCAACTGTACCTAGTGTGAGTACGCCCTCAGTCACAGTTTGTCTTTCATTTTCAAACCATTTGCTAGTTATTTCATTTTCAAGATCTGTGGTAAACTATCTGCTGCTGCTGCTTTCAGTATGGCAATAAATGTCATTTAAAATGGTATTTAAACTCACATTGGGAGCATTTAACACTGAATCAAGCCCATATGTACTCAAGTATATAATTGTTATAGTAGTTTGTTGTTGTTCTGCTGCAACGTCGCAGTTGTTTGACAAACTTCTACCATGGTAAAGGTACCTTTTATTGCGTGTTGCGGCGTCGCTTGTTGTTAGGACATGATGTTAGCCACGCCCCTCTTACCCTTAATTTGCAATGAGTTCATTGTGTTTTGAGCTGAACTTGTTTTTAATGTTTTAAAATGCTCTCATTAGGCCTGACAGTGGAGAAACACGACTAATGTTTACTTCTGAGTGCCCTTCTGAGGGTTAATGAGGGTTGTGGATTTTCCGACAGGTTCTACAAAGGTGTGGTTCCTCTGTGGATGAGACAGATCCCCTACACCATGATGAAGTTCGCCTGTTTCGAGCGCACCGTTGAGCTGCTCTACAAGTATGTGGTGCCCAAACCCCGCAACGAGTGCTCCAAATCTGAGCAGCTGGTCGTCACTTTCGTCGCTGGTTACATCGGTGAGGCTGAGCTTTTTTTTTTTTTCTTTTTTTTTAAATTAATAATGAACATAGTCATTTTTGTTTTAGCAAGTGTAAATTTTAGTCATTTTATTCGTTATACTAAATTTTAAATGACATTTTATTTTTTATTATTAATTTACTCCAAATATTATGCATAATCTTATAGTGTAGTAATACTATTATTATTATTTTTTTTTTTATTTTAACTGTACTTTTATCAATGTTAAATATTTTATTATTAATTTATATTTTATTAATTTATGGTATTGTTAATTTTATTTATAAATTACATTAATTCTAATACTTAATAGAAAAATTCTACGTTATTTACATTTTCATTTCAATATTTAATTAAACTTTATTATTTTATTTTTATTTTTTGCCATTTTAGAAGTAAGTTATAACTAGTGTTTATTTTCAGATTTTTTTATATCAAGCATTTAATGTTTTGTTAATAGTCATAATTTGTACCACCATACGAGTTTGATTTTGAGTTTACTTTATTTTGTATTGTATTTTTTAATTACAAAAGATGTTGATTGTTTAAAGAAATGTTGCTATTATTATTATTATTATTATTTACTGATATAAATTTAATATTACTTAATATTCACACTTTATTTTATATATATATACATATTAACATGCATAATAGATTTATATATATATATATACATGTATATCAAAGTTTATCAAACATATTTTCTGCTTGTGTCCTATAGCTGGTGTGTTCTGCGCCATCGTGTCTCATCCTGCTGACTCTGTGGTGTCCGTGTTGAACAAAGAGAAGGGAAGCACAGCCGGACAGGTGCTCAAGAGGCTCGGACCCATGGGTGAGTTTTATTTATTGAATTTTTTTTTTTTTTTTTTTCACCACAGTTTGACATCCAGCTCCACACGTTCCTTAGATCCGCCTCTGGGGGGCGTCTGTGCTCTTCTTCTGCTGCTCTCTCTGAGAGCATCAGGGTCGACCACAGCTCCCGCCAGCTTCACGGCTGTACAGTCAGAGGCGCTTGAGTCATTGGCGTGTGAGATCAGTCCACCTGCTTACCCAGAATCCTCTCTGCCCTGAACCTTCACAGGAGTACAGCAGGGCAGAGCTGCTGGGGAGCGGACACACTGTTTAAATTGCCTTGAAATAGTGATGTTTGATTGTAAGAGTATCATAGATTTAATAAGAAAAAGAAAAAAATTCACTGTTTTTAAAGAATGATTTGTGCTTGAGTTGATTAAAGCTGAAATTCAGTTATGGTAATGCCTGAGAAATAGGTAATAGTTATAATTAATTTGGTTTCAAGCAAACAGACTGTACTATTGGTTCAGTCAGAGCAGAGGCTTTTTATCTGGCCAATCAGAGCAGAGTCATCTGGCAATCAGGTTAAATTAGAGTTGTCTGGCCAATCAGGGCAGAGTCGTTTGGCCAATAAGGGCGTAGTAGAGTTGCCTGACCGATCAGGGTAGAGTCATCTGGCCAATCAGATGTTAGAGTAGTGTCGTCGGGCCAATCAGAGCAAAGTAGTGTCGTCAGGCCAATCAGAGCAGTGTATAGTCATCAAATAGTAATTTTTTACATTTTGTTATGTTTGCATAATTTGCATTAAATTGTAGATGTTTTTAAATCCTATTTTATTTGTCTAATTTTTATTTAATGTGGCTTTAAATTTAATATATGTGTAATTAAATAAAAGTTTGCATTTATTATTTTAGAAATACATTATTGGAAATTGTACATGGTTACATAAAAATTAATTGTACTTGTAACTCCAATTGTTGTCCGCATATCAATTATTCCAGCCTTATTCACCCTCTTGATTGTGTGTCTCTCAGGTGTGTGGAAGGGTCTGGTGGCCCGTATCATCATGATCGGTACACTGACGGCCCTGCAGTGGTTCATCTATGACTCAGTAAAGGTGTATTTCCGCCTGCCTCGCCCTCCTCCACCCGAGATGCCCGAGTCCCTCAAGAAGAAGCTCGGCCTCACAGAATAAACCTCCACCCTCCTCCACAGCCGCACACCTCCTGTTTTCTATATTTAAGTCTGTCCTGAGCCCCGCTCCTCATGCAGGTGAAGGGATCGCTCTTCACGGGGCGCGTCCGTGTCTAAATAGTCTATATAAAAGGTTTGTGATGAACGAATGCCATCTGGTTTTAACCTCTGACATCGGTTTTGTCAGTAGAACAATAAAGAGCTCCCTGGATATTACACACTAGAGGTGGTCTGTGTCTCTTTACTGAGCTCTGCGGTTTTTGGTCGTGTTTACAAAGTAGGTTTTGTGCAATGTACAAAATGGCTGAATAACCAAACATGAAACACTTTTTGTGTTGTAGTAATTAGTCATTTTGTGGAGGCCTTTCAGTTTTTTTTATTATTATACATTGTGATTTCTGAGTTATCTACAACATTTTTGTGCATATTATTGTGTGTGTGTGTGTGTGTTTTGAGCGGGGCAAGCATCGCGATCTATTTCCTGTAGGAATATCATGACGACTGTTATTTGATGCCAAACAGGAGGGCGTGTTTACAGGAAAAGCTTTGTGAATGGCCCTGAGGCTATAAGTCACTTTCCAAAACCTTTTCTTTCACTGTTCCTCGCTGGTGGAATGATCTTCCCATTCCCACACAGACTGCGGATTCACTGGTATCCTTCAAATGATCACCTGAACCCCTGTGAACAAAACCAGGATCATCTTCTCTCCCTCCACCACACGACTGCCTCAAAACATTCTGCAGTTCTGAGTGTGCCTCACACAGGTGAGTAGGCTTGACAAACCACCTGTAGAAAACACTCTTTTATCTCTGACACTTTAACTAATGCTTGCATCAGACACTTACAATCACTCTGTCAAAAGAAACAAAAACATTGTGCATTTATGAAGTGAGCTTCGCACAAGTAAGTGGGCTTGACAAACCACCTGTAGAAACTCATAAAAAAGCAGTCCTATCTTATCCTAGCACTTAATTCTCTGAGCACTAACAGTTAAGTTGTATAATTAGCACTTGTGTGGATTGCCTCTTGTTGAATCGCTGAATGCCTCCTCAATTGTTAGCCACTACGGACTAAAGCATCTGCTAAATGACAAAAAATTGGCATCCTGGCCAAATTTGCTCACTGGCCTCTGTCCATCATGGCCTCCTAACAATCCCCATATCATAATTGGCTTCATCACTCCGTCTCCTCTCCACCAATCAGCTGCTGTGTGGTCTGGCGCAATATGGCTGCCGTAGTGTCCTCCAGGTGAATGCTGCACACTGGTGCTGGATGAGGAGATTTCCCCCCCCCCCAAAGTGTGTAAAGCGCTTTGAGTGTCCAGAAAAGTGCTATATAAATATATGTTGTTATTATTAATATTATTATTATTATTATTATAAATGTTTCTGATTGGTTTGCTGCTATGGGTTAATGACTAGGAAAAACAAACTCAGGAAACCAGTGTGTGTTAATGCCAATACATGGCAATTGTATGTAATATGAAAGGTGAATACCAGTTCGAAATATAAAGCAACATGACAAGTTTTGTATGGATAAAATAAAATGGAATTAGACCTGAAGTCTTGGCGCATTTAAGTTGCAATGGCTGCGTGGAAATGGCTGCGTTTTCCTGTGGAAAAGAATCAGGTGGGATGTGCAAAACCTACACAATAATGGTCGACTACAGGCCCTTATGTGTTCAGGCTAGTGTATCTTCACAGTGACATCGCCACCTACTGGCCAGGCATGCAAAATTCAAGTTGATCATTAGAACAATTGTTACAACTACAGCGAGCCATCCTGAGAGTCTTTATATAGTATTTAGCGTACATCCAATCAGTTGAAGTCCTTCATCGATAAGTCTTGGAAGCTAGCCTAGGATGTGCTAAAAACATGTTAGCAGTGACTTTCATGTTGACTACATGCATTTTTTGCTTCCCATAATGTTTTTATTGGCTAGCCGCAGTGGCGCTGCTGGCCTGTACGGGCCCTATGACAACAATTTGAGGGTGGATAAAACTGAAGAGTGGCGTGGGCGGAGGGTCTGATGGCCCCCTAATAGTATCTCTGGGGGCCCCAAAATGGCGTGGGCCCTTAGAATCGTCTTACCTTCACACCCAACCCCCCCCCCCCCCCCCCCCCCCCCCCCCCCCCCCCCCCCCCACACCGCCTAGTGGCGCCCCTGGCTAGCCGTACACGTTTTCTTTATTTAAATAAAGAAAATGTCCTAAAATGTGACCTCAATATGACTAAACGCGAACCATACAGAAACCATTTTGAAGTTGGTATGCTAAATCATTAATTTCTTCTTTCCATTTAAACCTAAATGTAAATCAAATTGTCTAAATAACTGTAATAACAATACATATAGGTTCCTATATATTCAAAAGTATCCCTTACATTAATTATGGGTTTATTAGTTTACCATTCTGACCACAGTTTTCCTACAAATACCAATGCTAAACTAATCTCGTTAATTTGTGATAGTGGTTTAGCTAAAAAGATAGTTTCTGATTGTAGTACAACGTAGACGATTTTCGCAAAGTATTAAAATAATAGTCTTGCTGGTTGAAAACTAGTTATTTAGTATGTAAAAGGACAGTTTACTACAAAAAAAAAATCTTAAAGCTTATTAGAACAACTTAAGTGTGTATAAACGATGAGGAAGTTTTATTTTTTTGTGGCTAAACTAGTCTTGCTAGCAGAACTAAAGCTAATTAGCAATGTGTCGATCTGCCGTTTCATCCCTGCTACAGCTAATTTAGAAAGTGACAGCTGTCAATCACCAAATGCTAATTACCGATTTAGCATCTTCACCTCTTCGTGTGACCATTTAATTACAAACACAGGACTAATGTTAGTTATTTAGCGTAATTGTTCGGTTAATTGTAATCTCCTCACAAACTGTTTTGGCGGCGTGGGAACGGCAGATGGCGGTTTCCGGATTACAGTAACTCCATTAGCGGGCAGCATTTCTTGAGATGCCCGAAAAAACACTGCAGTGTCCCAGATAGACCATAAAACCAGCCCGCCATGCTCGTGTCCTGGTGGTATCTGTACCTGGGAGCCCAGAGCCTCTACAGACAAGGTAAAAACCGTGTGTGTGTGTGTTTGGTGCAGGTGAATGACCGGGATGAACGTGTGTTTGTCCACATCACCGGCCGACCGGACTGTCCTGTCACTGACCTTGATCTAAACAGATAAACAGAAAGAAAAGCAGATTTACCACAGATTTACTGTCTGAGGAGCATCTGTACAGGTGAGAGATCACTCTGGGAGACGAGGTCTGCTTTATTTATCTCTATTTCTATATATTATTACGAGTTCATCCGTGTCTTATGCTGTAATTAAACATCCAGATTTTGTTGGGTGAAACTTAATGCTAATAACTTGACCAACATGTTTTGGTTTTGATTGCTTGATTTAATAATGAACTGCTTAATGAATTTGCTTGCTAATTATTTATATTATTTGTCAGATTCAGTGTTCGGTTTGGATATTTGAATCCCTGGTAGTATAAAGAATAATTGTTGTTTTTGTTTGGGGGTAATTTGACATTTTTAGTATGCAAATATAATAGATTTAAATAAACTATTATATGTTCCAAATCATTTTTTAATGTCAAGTTGAGAGTCTTTAAAACAAATCTGTCAAAGTGTGTTTGTGTATGTACAGTTAAAGAAAAAGTGTGTGAATCCTTTGGGATTATGCTTGGATTTCTGCATAAATTGGACTGAAAATGTTCTGATCTTCAATACAATAGAAACAGAACAATAGAAAAACACAGTCTAAGCTAATAACACGCAAATATGATGTTTAATGTTTGAAGTTTTCATATTGAACACAATTTGTACAGTGAAGAGTGTAAAAATATGTTAATATCTTAATACTGTAAGTTAAACTAAAGTGTTACCATTATTTAACAAAATAGTTTCATCTCACAGCGATTCCTCCCTGATAGCACAGGTGTTAAAGCAGGTGTGTGTGCGTGTGTGTGTGTGTGTGCGTGTGTGTGCGTGTGTGTAGTGTTAGAGATGGCGTCAGTGCTGCAGAAGCTCATCACTCCTCTGTTCAGCGGTCCGCTGGAGCCGCCCAGGAACAAGGTGACGGTGGTGGGCGTGGGGCAGGTGGGCATGGCCTGTGCTGTCAGTGTCCTGCTGCGGGTAAGAGACACACACACACATACATACATGTACATATACACAAGGACACACACACACACTGTATGTATTTATGCGTATACATACATACAAACATACGCACACACATATACATGCTTGCATACATATACATACTGTACATTCATACATACACACAGATGTGTGTGTGTGTGTGTGTATGCGTGCACACACATATGTACATGCATACACACACACA
>CAIGQW010054212.1:538671-567307 GCA_903798125.1 Danio choprae
ACACACACACACACACACACACACACACACACACTCACACACCTCTCTACACAGTTTTCTAACACAGTCTTCTGTCTGCAATAGTGGACGTGTTGACATATGTGACCTGGAAGCTGAGCGGTTTGCCGAAGCACCGCGTCATCGGCAGCGGGACAAACCTGGACTCTGCCCGCTTCAGATACCTGATGGCGGAGAGACTGGGGGTCCATCCCAGCAGCTTCAACGGCTGGATACTGGGAGAACACGGAGACTCCAGCGGTGAGAACACACACACACACACACACACACACACACACACACACAGACACTCATCTAGAGTTAATAGAGTGAATATAATTAATAGAAATAGTAAATAATGAATCTAAAAATACATTAACATAAATAAATAGGAATAGGTATGACTAAAATAATTCATATTTAAATTAAATTATTGAATAAATAATAATAATAATAATAATAATACATTTCATACAAAATGTTCACATTTATAACAATAATATACTGTAATTTAATAACACATAATAATGTTGTTGTCGTTAAGTGTAAATCATATTTATTACAAACTGAGCATTTCATAAATTATTTTATATAAATTTAAAATCTTATGAAACAAGTGTTACTAAAATTTAAATGTTACTAAAATATTAGTTAATAATATAGTAAAGAAAACATTTTTAAAAATGAGGATGATGAGGATTGTTTATTATTATTAATAAATATTATTTTTTATCGTAAATGCATATAAATTAAATGTATTCATTCATTCATTTTCTTTTCGGCTTAGTCCCTTTTATTAATCTGGGGTCGCCACAGTGGAATGAACCACCAACGTATCCAGCATATGTTTTACACAGCAGATGCCCTTCCAGCTGGAACCCATCTCTGGGAAACATCCATACACTCATTCACACTCATACATGCATGGAGAACATGCAAACTCCACACAGCTGCACGGTGGCGTCAGTTGGCATTTCTGTGTGGAGTTTGCATGTTCTCCCTGTGTTCGTGTGGGTTTCCTCCGGGTGCTCCGGTTTCCCCCACAAGTCCAACGACATGCGCTATAGGTGAATTGGGTAAGCTAAATTGGTCGTAGTGTATGAGTGTGTATGGATGTTTCCCAGTGATGGGTTGCAGCTGGAAGGGCATCCGCTGTGTAAAACATATCCTGGATAAGTTGGCGGTTCATTCCGCTGTGGCGACCCCAGACTAATAAAGGGACTAAGCCGAAAAGAAAATGAATGGATAATTTAAAAATTATGCAAAATAATAAAAAAAAAGATTATATTGCAATTAATGTTGTTTAAAAACAACAACAACAACACTCATGCTCTGTGTGTGTGTGTGTGTGTGTGTGTGTGTGTGTGTGTGTGTGTGTTTTGTAGTTCCTGTGTGGAGCGGAGCGAATGTAGCAGGAGTGAGTCTGCAGAAACTCAACCCAGACATCGGCAAAGACACAGACAGAGAAAACTGGAAAGAAACACACAAGAAGGTCGTGGACAGGTACGTCAGCGGGTCACTGATCTCAGCTTTTAACCCAAAATCTATACTCTGCAGTTCTAATATATAATGTGTGAATATTCATCAGTGTGTGTGACAATCTGACTGTGTGTGTTGACCGCAGTGCATATGAAGTGATCCGTCTGAAGGGCTACACAAACTGGGCCATCGGTCTGAGTGTGGCCGACCTGACGGAGAGCATCATGAAGAACCTGAACAGAGTCCATCCCGTCTCCACCATGGTGAAGGTCAGCACTGTTCTACTGATCTAAAATTCATCCATTCATTTTCCTTCGGCTTAGTCCCTTTATTCATCAGGGGTCGCCACAGCAGAATGAACCGCCAACTTATCCAGCATATGTTTTACACAACGGATGCCCTTCCAGCTGCAACCCAGTACTGGAAACACCCATACACACTCATTCACACACATACACTATGGACATTTTAGTTTATTCATTTCACCTATAGCGCATGTGTTTGGAGTGTGGGGGAAACCGGAGCACCCGGAGGAAACCCACGCAAATACGAGGCCAACTGACCCAGCCCAGACTCGAACCAGTGACCTTCTTGCTGTGAGGCGACAGTGCTAACCACTGAGCCACCGTGTCGCCCCTGATCTAAAAGAGTGATAATTTATTACTTTTATTCTGCAAGCATGCATAAATGCATATATTTTAATCATAAATATATATATATATATACACACAAATACAGGGGTTGGAGAGTGAAACTGAAACACTGACCAATTTAGTGTTGGAGGTTTCATGGCTAAATTTGTGCAGCCTGGTGGCCAGTAAGAGCAGAGTGTGAAGGTTTATTAGCAGAGTAATAGCACAGTTTTGCTTTAAATATTGCAATGCACACTATACTTGGTGCATCTGCGACCAAGACAGCAAGTCTTTGTGATTATCAAGAGAGTAATGTCAGCAAACCACCAAGAAGAAGAACCACATCCTACAGGAGGAACTGTGGACTCCAGAGGAAGCTGTCTGAAAGGGATGTCCGGCTGCTAACCCCGATTATATCCAAAAAACATAAAACCACAGCTGGGCAACTCACTGCAGGATTAAATGTGCAGCTCAACTCTCCTGTTTCCACCAAAACTGTTGGTCTGGAGGTCCAAAGGGTCAATATACATGGCCGGGCTGCTATATGCCAAACCTTTCGGGCTGCTATATGCCAATGTCAAACGTCGCTTTCAGTGGTGCCAGCAGGGAAAATCTTGGGGCTGTGGACAATGTGAAACATGTATTATTCACTGATGAGTCTGGGAGAGTTACAGTGTGGAGAAGCCCCAAAGAAGCGTCCCACCCAGACTGCTGCATGCACAGAGTGAAGCATGGGGGTGGATCAGTGATGGTTTGGGCTGCAATATCATGCTATTCCCTTGTGCTAGATGGACGCGTGTTTGGTGGAAGCCTGCTTTGTGATCTTCTAAATTAGTGCACGTTACCATGGCGACAAGGAACAATAAAAGCCAAGCTAACCTCATGGTACCCAAAACCCAGGATTGTTGCAAACTAAACTGAAACCTATCAGGCTAACCAGCTAATCCGGCTTAATGGTACCAGGCCCTGAATGAAGACTAGTATATGTGTATATACTATAACTAATAGCATGTGATATAATGTGAAGCATGCAGAAATATAGAATTTACCACACTTGAAAATGCTTGAATTTGACTTTGGAAAAGGTGTAAGATCCCTGAATGTGTGTGTTTGTGTTTGTGTGTGTGTGTGTGTGTGTGTTTTTCAGGGAATGTACGGCATCAGCGACGAGGTGTACCTGAGTCTGCCGTGCGTGTTGAACAGCGCCGGCGTGGGCAGTGTGGTCAACATGACTCTGACCGGCGACGAGGTCTCGCAGCTCAAGAAGAGCGCAGACATGCTGTGGCACATCCAGAGAGACCTGAGAGATCTGTAACGCGGTCATGCATGAAAGCAGCATCACAATCACACCGTCACGTGATCAAGAGGTCCGTATTACACATTGAAAGCCATCACGATTGTCAGATTAGCACTTTGATGCGAAAACGTCTCATCTTTATTGTGAAGTATAGCAGATGTAGTGCATAAGTTCAGACGCGCTTCACTTAACTGGAGGATTTCTGCTCGAATGCTTTGCCTCAGGATGGTAGGTGGATAATAATTGCGCCCACATTTGAGTGCATGCATTGGAGTGGATGAAGGAAAAGCATTATTAATCTTTACATATCATTAATACATTTACACAGCGCTGTACTGAACACTGAACGTTATTATCTGTGCATCTTTTGAAGTTTTAAATGATCCTCATTCACACAGATCAGCATAAATGAGCGCTGTATTCTGTATATGCCAGGCCAGCAGGTGGCGATGTCACCTTGAAACAATTAAACTAATTACTTCCAAAGTGATTCACCGTTGCGAATGGTTTGAAACGCCACACGCCACACACACCTGCTGGTGTACATGCAATAAAATAACTAATAATAACTGATAATGCGCTTAGCTTATCATCTAATATAATTAAACATTAAAGTGATATTTCTCCCAAAATCAAAATTTGTCATCATTTCTTCACCCTTTCCAGAGCTTTCTTCTGAGTTTTCTTCGAAATATCTTTTTTAGTATTCAACAGACTCATAAGAAGCTCATAAATGTTTGTAACCACTTGAGGGAGGGCAAATAGTAGGTAAACGTTCATTTTTTTGTGTGAACTACCCCTTTAAAAGTGACGTCTACAGAAAGCTGGACCATCAAGGATATAATCCATTTATTAAACAGGATCTTTGTCTGTAAAAATGTACATCAGTCTCACATCTGAAGTATTTACAAATACTCGAACAAGTCAGTCGTGTATTATAACAGCACGTCACGTGGCCTGCTGGATTTCCTCGTGAACGCAATGAAACAGTCTCCGCTCCACTAGGTGGCGCTTATGTAGGGGAACAAATCCAGATTAGCTTGAAGATTCTGTCGATTTATAAAAGCAAAAACCAAACCATTGGCACATAAAAGCGCTATAAAAAAACCAGTAACGACTTCATTCAGAACCCAGCGATTCCTTCAGTGGAGCATTATTTAGGGGTGCAGTGGTCCCTGTCGCCCCCTAGAGGACGCAGTAACAATAACAGCAGCTGACTTGGTTTGGTAATCAGTCCCAGAAGAAAAAAAAACACTTTTTTCACAGGAGAAGTATCAAAAAAATCTCATGTCGTTCAGCAAGACGCCAAACCAAAAGCACAATTGACAAATATAAATATGAGCCACTCATAGAAAACTAAAAGACTAAACCGTTATACCATGGCGTTGCTCTCGCCAACTTTATCCACTAACTGAAAGAGAAACAGAAGACATCACGTTAGATATGCAACACTTAACATCTGTTATTAAAGCAAGCACTAGATAAAGACTGTAGACTTACTCCACTGATACCGGGAAGATTCAGTAAAGATCCTAGAATAGGCACCCGTCTGATGAAGCCCACCGCAACTGGGAAAAACCCCCTGAAAACAAACACGGATGAAGTGTCGTTACTGCTACAGTGTGTATCTACTCGTAAATCTCGGTAAGCAAATAGACAAAAGTATTAACTGCTTTAGAGACTGCCATTGTTACATAAACAGCTTTGTCAACCTAGTCAGTGCATTTCAAATATGATGCTACGCAATGTGTATACTCTGGGTGTGAATTATACATTGACGATCGGGGGGGGTTCGATTATGTTCGGTAATATCCCTCAGTGAACCAAAGTTACATACTTAATTCAATTACATCTAATTTATTCATCAAACTTGTGATGTTTTCAGTGTTTTGAGGGATATTGAGTGGATATTGAGTTTAACATTTGTCATATTAAATAAACCGATTAAGGGATGTCCATGAAAGACTGCACATGTTTATTATCTTACTGTTTAACTTCCATGTGCAAGTGTATAATAAAATACAAATATGCATCTAGTTTTACGGACACCTATGGTACAGATGCCTATTTTACAAGAAACATGTTTTGTGAACACTTACGCGGTCTGTTGATGATCTAGATCTGCCGGGTTTTGGCACAAACATGCATTCACAATGGTATGGACCATTATAGGGGTGGTCAAATGTATATTTAAGTTATCTATTATTTTAATTATTAATATTATTTAAGATACAGATCAGTTTTAATTATTAATATTATTTAAGATGGGCCTCACAGTGGCGCAGTGAGTAGCACGTTCGCCTCACAGCAAGAAGGTCGCTGGTTCGAGCCTCGGCTGGGTCAGTTGGCGTTTCTGTGTGGAGTTTGCATGTTCTCCCTGTGTTGGCGTGGGATTCCTCCGGGTGCTCCGGTTTCCCCCACAAGTCCAAAGACATGCGGTATAGGTGAATTGGGTAAGCTAAATTGTCCGTAGTGTATGAGTGTGAATGAGTGTGTATGGATGTTTCCCAGAGACTGGAAGGGCATCCGCTGCGTAGAACATATGCTGGATAAGTTGGCGGTTCGTTCCGCTGTGGCGACCCCAGATTAATAAAGGGACTAAGCCGAAATGAAAATGAATGAATAAATGAATTATTTAAGATACACACCCCCCCCCCTACATCTTGTGTTGACGACATTCAGGGGGGATCAAGTGTTAATTCAATCCCCCCCCACCCAAAAAAAATGAAGATTTCTTCATTATTTACTCACTTTCAATTGGTTTTAAACTTTTCTGGGTTTCTTTCTTCTGTTGAACACAAAAGAAGATATTTTGAAGAATGCTGAAAACCACTGACTTCCATAGTAGGAAAAACAAACACTAGTTTTTTACCGGTTTTCAGCATATCTTCTTTTATTTTTAATAGAAGAGGGCTTTGAAGCAAGTAAAGGGTGAGTAAACGAGGACATCATTTAAATCTTGTGGTGAACTGTCCCTTTAATTTAGAAATATGATGCAGACACACACATGGACGAATGAGCAAATGCAGGTATGAGTTTATTATTAGTTTTTGCTATTCTGTAATAGTGAATCTAATGGATTGGTGCAGATACCACTAACAACATCACTCTAGAACGAAACACAGATCATTAAATGAGCAGGTAAGTTACATTTATTTGACTTAAATCGGTATGTTTAGCAACTTGGACATTAGTCGGCCATTGCGGTGCATGTTAAAAAATGGTGGAAAGTTGAAACTATAACCTGGCTAGGCTAGTCATATGCAAAAGAGACTTTAAATATTTTGGTGAACTTAGTAATATACTGAGAATCACATTTATTTTTGCTGATTTATTCAGGGGGAAATCTTATTAAAACCAAAATGTATTGAAGATATCGAATAAAATCCAATTTACTGGCACCAATATAAACATGATCTGCACTAGTTAGTTCATTTCACCCAAATACATGTTAATTTCACTGTTTATGATGCAGAAAATATGCTTCAGAAATGTAAATATACACAATTGTTTAAAACAAACAAACAAACAAACAAACAAAGGCAATCTTTCCATTCGCTATGATTTAAGTTGACAAGTTGGAAAGTCTGATATCTAAATGAGTTTCCTAGTAGTATACGACTGGATAGGACATTCGGGTTTCATATTTGACTGTAGTATTAAGGATCACTCTAATAGCATGTAAATCCAACGTATTAATCGACATGATGTAAACAAACACGGACCAATGACATGCACGCAGTTTCCCGCCAAATCTGGCAACTTTCAAACACGACTTAAACAAAATCGCCACAATCATTTAAGATATATTTGTGACTCACTCAATATTATTTACATTGTTCATTTTATACGTTTATTATTATTATTATTATTATTATTATTAAATCGCCCTCCAACACTCATCTTGTTATAAAAGCCAAAAACGTACCTGAAAAGGAGGAAAAACCCATAGACTTCCAGGACAACCCCTACGATCGGCCATCCTATGAGCACCACAAAAACACCTCCCAAAAAGAAACCGGTGGCTTTCATTTTATGCCGCTGGAAAAAGAACCGGAATGTTCTTTCCAATCCGATAACAAATGAAAGACCTGCGACAAATAATATCTACAAAAAAAACATCAGCATTAGGTTTATTACACAAATCTACTGCTCTATATTATATCTGTATTATATTAGGATGAATTCAAGGCAATTGGGACACTTGTTGCCGTTGAGATAACCTAGGAAAAGTGTCCCAGTTGACCTGAATTCTCCCTATATATATATATATATATATATATATAAATACATATATATATATACACATATATAAGAGGTTAAATTGCATACTCACATTTCCTATGGCCAGAAGTGCTTTATCGAAGAACAGGATCATTCCGAAAAAGAGGAAAAAGACCCCGAAGCCCGTCAGGCCCATCCCGATCTCTGATCACACACAACAACAGACTTTATTAATGATACTGTGTGCGAATCAGACATTATTTACTAGCTGACAAGAAAACAGGTACTTTGGTATTCTAGTAATAATAGAAGTACTGATGCACAAAACTGATGCAGATATGCTGTTTATAGTTTTCTTTAATATTCGAAAAATAATAAGTGATTAACAAACAGTGTTATTTAGACCGATAGATAGATAGATAAACAGACAGAAAAGGAGGACAGATGTAGACAGACAGGCAGACAGACAAAATAGTTGGATGGATGGATGAATAGACGGAAAAAGAGAAAAATAGATGGATGGATTAATAAACACACAGAAATAGAAACAAAAAAACAGGCAGAAAAGATAGATATAGATAGACAGACAAAGAAAACAAGAAACGAAAGAAGAAGAAAAATGATAAACAGAGACAGACAGAAAAGATAGATATAGATAGATAGACAGAATAAGAGAGAAAACAAGAAACAGGTATTTTGTCATGTTAGAGATAGATAAACAGAAATAGATAGATAGATAGATAGATAAAGAGAAAAGTGAGACAGAATAAATAGATGGATGGATGAATAGATAGAAAAAGCAAAAAATAGATAGACAAACAGAAATGGACAGATATAGATAGACAGACAGATAAAAGAAGAAAACGAGAAACAAAAAGAGATATACAATAGATAAACAGATAGATAAAAGATAGAAAAAACGAGATATAGACAGATAAACAGAAAAATAGATAGACAGACAGAAAAAGATAGATAGATAGAAAAAGAGAGAAAACGAGACAGAAAAATATAAGTATGGATGGACAAATAGATAGAAAAACAGACAGAAAAGGACAGATATAGATAGACAGATAAAAAGAGAAAACGAGAAACGAAAGAGATAGAAAAGAGATAGAAAGATAGAAAAACAGACAGATAGATAAACAGAAAAATAGATAAACAGATAGAGAAAACAAAGACAGAAAACGATGATAGACAGACAGATAGATTATGGATAACATCGCATGATATACCATATTGTATATACCACATTTATACACTATAGTACTGATTCAGCGTACATTACTATAGTGAAAGTGGTGTTATTATGCTAACAGTTCGTTATGACCGTTAAATCACAGAGCTTTACAGCAGTAACGTCACGTTAGTGCTTTGATTGTCATGTTAAGAGGCCACGCCGTGTATCCTCATTCATTCCCATTCATCACTTCCACAACTCTTGAAGCTTTGAATCCACATTTCTAATGTTTTTCCTTAGACTAACACCCTTAGCGTAACGTAGAAATACATAACATTTGACTTACTCTGCGAATCCGTTAATGAAATCATGTTTGTGTCGTTAATCAGCTGCTTTACTGACTGAGGAGTGAAACTGTTCTCTGTGTGTGATCGCCACGACACCGGAAACACGTAGAGATTCTTTAAACGTCTGAAATGACTCGCTGCTAATAATTAAAATTCCAGATAATTACTATTATTATTATTATTGCTTTTTTAATGAAATGAGGCAATTAAATAAACATTTTATCACCGTTCCCTCTCGACATTTGACAAAAAGTTTGTTAGTTTGAAATTAACCTTTGTGTTGCAGGGAAATGTAGTTCTCAGTCCCACCCGAATGCGTTCTGAAAATACAACCCAAAAACTACAAATCCCAAATAACAGATTGGGAAGCAGGAAGGCATGTCTTGTATAGCCGGGAGACGTGTTCACTGTTCATTAAAGTAACACTAGAGCTCACTCGTGCAGGAGCATTTACACCTTTGTTATTAACAATGACAACATCCGGATTTGTGTGAAGCTAAACAAACTATAAGATTGTTTCGTTTTAGCCTTTAGCAATGAATACGCTATTCGCGATCTCTTTGGTGTTTGTTGGTTGCTGCAGTAATGTTGTGTTTCTGGAACTTTTGGTTAGGTGAGTTGCTTGTATCTGCTGATTTTTCATAAAAGTGTGTGTTTAATGCATTTGAAGTCATCAGTTCTTACATTTTACATTGTTTTTTTATACAGGGATTTCCCAGGATGTGGAAATATTGTCACATTTGCTCAGTTTGCCTTCATAGCACTGGAGGGCTTCATCTTTGAGACAAACTTTGGACGCAAAAAGCCACAAATACCCCTCAGGTTAATCATTTATGTCATTTATTTTGATTTCATTGTTTATTCTGTGAGGTTAGTGTGAAGTAAAGCGTTACTGGTTATTATAGGTGAATGGGTTGCCAGATTCATCTCTTTTAGAACAAGTAAATGTATGTTTATCAGTTTTTTACTTAAAGAAATACAGTTTTTGCTTGTTAAAAGCTGTAAAAATTTGTCATTGTTATGTTATAGGCAAGAGGTGAAGTCTTTGCTTGGTCATTGTGAGTTTGTAACCGATGCTTATTGATTTTACACCCTAGATTGTATAGCCCTATATTGGGGTCAAAGATGAAAAAGGGCCTTTCGAGCATCTAAATGTTAAAAGTGTATTACATCGTTAATGTTTAGGCATTAAAATATGTTATTTAATTTAATAAAAGATTTCTGAGCAAAACAATCACTGTCATACAGATTTACAGAAGACCGAGAACCTAAAATGTCAATAATATTTAATGTACAAAAATCTTATCTGGCATGTTTAAAGCAAGAAACATTTAATATATCATTAAAGTACTATTAAGTTTAGCCTTAAAATATGAATTAATTGTCATAAATTTATCCTTTAAGCCACTCGGTTTTGGCAAGTTTTTAATTATATAAAATATGCAAATAAATATGTATAATCAATCACTTATTATTTTGTGCTTTTAATAAGTACAGTGAAGAACAAATATGCTTTATGTTTACTTTTAATTAAGAACAAATGTGTTACACTGATGATGGATTAATTCACACATATTTTGACATTTAATTTTTGTATTGAGATATTAAAATTAGATGTGTAATATTCATTTATAATCATTTTATGTTCTTATATGTACAGTGCTCAGCATACACGAGGACACCCCATTTTGAAGATGAATATTTTTCTCCATTTCTCAGTGAATATGGGCAATGTATTTTGGTGCATTTGAACAGAACAGATTTATTAAGCAGATATATTTATTAAAATAATATTTTAGTCACAGAACATCTTTAGAAATGGACAGATAATACATTTAATTCATGCAAAATATTGGAAAAAATTGCAAACTACAAAATTTCAACTAAATTAAAAAAAAAAAATTGTTTCTCTTGAATTTTTCTCTTTAAGTTTTGTATTTAATATTTTTCTCTAACATATAAATTTAGGCTGCTAATTTCTGAACCATTATTGTAAGTTATTTAGTTAGATGAGCTCCAGATTTGACTTTAGCACTGGCTAAACTAATGTATATGCACAGATATAATATTGTAAAGCTTCCTATAGAGAATATTCATTTAAATGAGAGATTTGTGGGGGGTGTCCTCATATATGCTGAGCACTGTATATATTAGTGCTGGGCAAAAATTAATTGCGTCCAAAATAAAAGTGTGTTTTGACATAATATATGTGTGTTATATACAGTGCTCAGCATATGTGAGTACACCCCCCACAAATCTCTCATTTAAATTAATATTTTCTATAGGAAGCTTTACATTATATTTGTGCATAAACATTAGTTTAGTCAGTGCTGAAGACAAATCTGGAGCTCATCTAACAAAATAACTTACAATAATGGGTCAAAAATTAGTAACCCAAATGTATATGTTAGAGAAAAATATTAAATAAAATGTTCAAAAATAGCAAAAATCAAGAGAAACAAAAAATAAATAAAATTTAGTTGAAATGTTGTAGTTTGTAATTAGTTTTTTTGCAATATTTTGCATGAATTAAATGTATTTTCTGTCCATTTCTACAGATGTTCTGTGGCTAAAATATTATTTTAATAAATACATCTGTTTAATAAATCTGTTTTGTTCAAATGCACCGATATATATGACCCATATTCACTGAGAAATGGAGAAATATATTCATTTTCTGAATGGGGTGTCCTCATATACTGTATGCTGAGCACTGTATACTCATTATGTATATGTACATAACACATGTATGCATATATTTGAGAAAATGTTTATTTATATTTAGAATTAAAATATACATGTATATGTATAAATGTAAATATCTATGTAACAAAATTGTTGTGTTTCTTACACATATTCATAATAAATATATATAATACACACATATATTATGCCGAAACAAACTTTTATTTTGGATGCGATTTATTGCGATTAATCTTAACCCAGCACTAATATCTGTCTATGAAGTGTATGTATGTGCAAAAGTGATTTTTATATATTTAATTTCATGCAGATGACAAATGACCTGTTTCATCTTTGCCCCATATACTACACCCATATCTATTATCTATTATTAGCTATTATCCATCAGTTTTCATTGGGCTGGTTTTGCACAATGTGTTTGCATAGAATATCATATATGATAACTGGGTGCGGCTTGCTGAATGTGGTCAGTGTGTGACTCTAGTGTGGGACAGATAGTATACAGTATGTACTGTACTGCTGTGTGTGTGCGTGTGCGTGCGCGTGCGTGTGTGTGTGTTAAGCAATATGCTTAAGGATTTCATTCCAAACATAGTTTTAAACCTCAACATGATGATTATGTTACCGTTTAGTGCTAAATCTAGAATCACACGCTGGGAAAGACCTTTATCTGAGGTTAATGATTTTGTTTCAGGGCACAGATTTTGTAATGGATTCATAAAATGTATTATTAATCTGCAAAGAATTAATAAAAAAGCGACTGTGATCAAGTCAATTAAGTCAACTTTTGTTTTACTAATTTGTAAATGTTGTAGCAGTTTTGTTATTATTATTTATTTGCTTTATTTGGTGTTTGTTTATTGATTTATTGTAAAGATAAGGCCATGTCGTCATATCATCATAATTTGCCTTTTTTTGATTGGCACTTTGCCATTGTTTATTTATAGACATTTGATTGTTTTTCACACATTCACATCTGACAGTTCAGTGCATTATTATTAAAATATATAATATTAAATGCTAAAACTAAAATAGGTTTATAATATCTCATTTTAATTTGAGATTAATTGTTCTTAAATTATTTTTTTTCAGGACACAGATTTTATATTGGATTCACAAAATTATTTATTGTGCAAAAAAATTATAACATTAATTTAAGTAAAAAATGACTTTATTTTGTTTTGTTTTATTAATTTATCTTTTATTATTATTAATTTTTGAATAAGGCCATTTCGTGCACATCTGTCAGTCTATACCTAATTTGGCTTTTTATGTGACAAAAGAAGCAATTTTCAATTAAATTATTTAAAATGCTCAAACAAAAATAGTTTCAGTATTCAGTGTTTTATTTTATTCATTATTAATATTACTAATACTATTTTATTTTACTGTTGAATTGAATGTTAAAATGGTATCAAGCCCTCTTTTAATGAATATTAAGATTAATTGTTCTTAAATGACTTTTTTCAGGGCTTTTATTTTAATTTGGATTCACAAAATTATTTATTATTTGTGCAAAACATTAATAAAAACGACCGAGATCAAGTCATTTAGATAAAAAAATACATATTTTTGTTTTATTAAATTATCTATTTTTTTTAATAAGGCCATGTCGTGCATATCTGTCAGTCGACCTAATTAGTTTTATTTATGTGATGTATTGTATTTCAATCAAATGATTTAAAATGCTCAAACTAAAATAGTTTACTAATATTATTGTGAAATAGTATCAAACCCTCTTTTAATGAATATTGAGATTAATTGTTCTTAAATGATTTATTTATTATTTATTTTTTTTATTTTGGATTCACAATTATTTATTGTGCCAAAAAAATCTTTAATTTAAAAAGCAAAGACTTTATTTTGTTTTGTTTTATTAATTTATCTATTTTTCATAAGGCGATGTCATGATCATCTGTCATGCATATCTAACATCTGCATATCTGCTAACCTAATCTGGCTTTTTTATGTGACAAAGCCATTTTCAATCAAATTATTTAAAATGTTCAACAAAAATAGTTTACTAATATTACTTAAACATTCTCAAAAGCTCTTTTAATTAATATTGAGGTTAATTGTTCTTAAATGATTTTATGTTGGATTCACAAAATGATTTATTGTGCAAAAAATTATATATTTAATAAAAAAAAATTGTTTTGTTTTATTAATTTATCTTTTTTAAGGTGAAATCATGATTATCTGTCATGCATATCTAATATCTGCATATCTGCTCAGCTAATTTGGCTTTTTTATGTGACAAAAAAAGCAATTTCAATAAAAATATGTACAAATATTGTTTAGTAATATTATTTTAAATGCTATGAAAATATAACATTAATAAAAAAACAAATGTGATGGTCATTTCAGTAAAAAAACAAACACTTTATTTTGTTTATGGCCTTATAAAAAAGATAAATGAATATCAGGCATATCTGTCAGTTTAACTAGTTTGCCTTTTTTGTGTGACAGATACATTTTTCTGCATAAAACCTCTATAGCTAGTTTGAAAATCTGTTGAATATATTTGCTTAATATGGAGAACTTAAGTTTGCAAGTCATTAATTTAACCCCACAATTACATGTAAGTCTAGTTCCATGAGGAAAAACAGCTTATTTCCTTAATAGCATAACAGATATTTAACAAAAGCTCATTGAAACCCTTAAATCCAGAAATCCTTTTGTTTTATATGCTTTATTAATATTTTTCCTGACATTTGTTTCTCTATTGCAGTAACTATGTGATCATGGTGACCATGTTTTTTACGATCAGCGTGATCAATAATTACGCCCTGAACTTTAACATCGCCATGCCTCTGCACATGATCTTCAGATCAGTGAGTATCATTCATTCATTTTTTTTTTGGCTTAGTCCCTTATTTATCAGGGGTCGCCACAGCGGAATGAACCGCCAACTATTCCAGCATATGTTTTACGCAGCGGATGCCCTTCCAGCTGCAACCCAGTACTGGGAAGCACCCATACACTCTCATGTTTACACACACTCATACACTGCAGACAATTCAGTTCATCCAATTCCCCTATAGCGCATGTGTTTGGACTGTGGGGGAAACTAGAGCACCTGGAGGAAACCCACGCCAACACGGGGAGAACATGCAAACTCCACACAGAAATACCAACTGGCCCAGCTGGGACTCGAATCAGCATCCTTCTTACTGTAAGGCGACAGTGCTAACCACTGAGCCACCGTGCCGCCCATCATATATTAATTTATCATATATTTAATTGACTGAAAACTGTGTCTTATAGATGTTTATAACCTCTCGTTTTCATCACAGGGATCCTTAATAGCAAACATGATTCTCGGTATTATCATCTTGAAAAAAAGGTATGCAAGCATCAAGCACAGAATCATTACTCTGTGTTTATTCTGCATATTGTTTAGTCATGTTATTATGTTGATGACTGCAGATATACCATGAGTAAATATCTCTCCATCGTGCTCGTGTCTGTTGGCATTTTCATCTGCACCATAATGTCTGCCAAACAGGTGGTGAGTTCTTCATTCGCTCCAGTCTCCAAATACTATATTTGTTGTTCATTTATGCAACTTGCATGGATTTCAGTGGTTTACCTTATTTGCATATTTTATTTATTTTTATGTAGAGTGATGAGAAAGGCGGCACAGAGGAGGATGGAGTTTATGCCTTCATGCATTGGCTTCTGGGTAATGTTTCCATTACACTTTAACACTCAGTCACGCTGCTTACAAATGTATGAAATTGCATTATTTTTTTTTGTAACTATATTTTTCAATATATATATATATATATTTATTCAGAACAACCCTTTCCCCAACAATTTAACCCCTTACAGATGAGGGAATACATAAAAAGATAATGATATTATAAAAATTAAAATATGTAAATAAATAAATATAAATAAAAATAACTAAAATAAAACGTGGGGAGCACGGTGGCGCAGTGGGTAGCACAATCACCTCACAGCAAGAAGGTCGCTGGTTCGAGCCTCAGCTGGGTCAGTTGCCGTTTCTGTGTGGAGTTTGCATGTTCTCCCCTTGTTGGCGTGGGTTTCCTCCGGGTGCTCCGGTTTCCCCCACAAGTCCAAACACATGCGCTATAGGTGAATTGGGTAAGCTAAATTGTTCATAGTGTGTGTGTGTGAATGAGTGTGTATGGATGTTTCCCAGTGATGGGTTGCAGCTGGAAGGGCATCCGCTGCATAAAACATATGCTGGATAAGTTGGCGGTTCATTCCACTGTGGCGACAATTAAAAGTAATTATGATGGCAGTACGTTTTATTTTCATTCATTCATTTTCTTTTCGGCTTAGTCCCTTTATTTATCTGGGATCGCCACAGCGGAATGAACCGCCAACTTATCCAGCATATGTTTTACGCAGCGGATGCCCTTCTAGCTGCAACCCATCACTGGGAAACATCCACACACACTTATTCACACACATACACTAGGGACAATTTAGCTTACCCAATTCACCTATAGCGCATGTCTTAGGACTTGTGGGGGAAACCGGAGCACCCGGAGGAAACCCACGCCATGTTCTTGGAGTTGTGAGAATGATTTAATTTCTTTTCTAGCGAATAGCTGGTTTATTGTGACCTTTATCTGCCCATATTCAAAATCCACCATCCCACACGGATGGGAGAAACTCAATGTTTCCTACTATAGTAATTGCATTATTAATAATAGCAGTCTAAAATAGCTGTATGCTAAATGATTATATGTGTGTATTCACAATATGCATATATTTGCCAAAAATACACTTAAGTCAAACGTTTGTGGTAGTATTTGTGGATTTTTAACGTAAACACTGTTTATTTTAGGTTTTATTTTTATTAAAGAATCCAATAACTTTCTTTTAATGTGACAAAACATGTTAAATAATGTGAGCAACATGCTAATACATGCTAGTAACCTTCTAAAATGTATTGACGACATGTTAGAAATGTGTAGCTATTTTGGTTAAAAAAGCGGGGTAGAAACATGAGCAATCTGATAATACATGCTAGCGTTAAACCATGTTTGCAAATTGCTAAAATATATAAGCATCATGTTTAAAATGTGATAAACATAAACACAACATATGAAAACATGCTAGAAAAGGGTCATAAAACTCTAACTACGTGCTAATACATGGGTACAATATTAAAACATGCTAGCAAATGGTTATAAAACTCTATTAGCAGCATGTTAGAAATGCGCTAAAAATGGACACAGTATGCTAAAACATGCTAGTGAATGGTTATAAAACTCTAATAGCAGCATGTTAGAAATGCGCTAAACATGGACACAGTATGCTAAAACATGCTAGTGAATGGTTATAACACTCTAACTACTTGTTAAAACATATTTGCAGGGTGTTAAGAATGTGATAAGCATGGCCACAATATGCTAAAACATGCTAGCAAAGGGTTATAAAACTAACTACTTGCTAATACATAAGCAGCATGTGTGATATGTGATAAACATGTGCACAACATGTGACAATGTGCTACCAAATGGTTTTAACACTCTAAGTACTTGTTAAAACATATTAGCAGCATGTTACAAACCTGATCAACAAAGCCAAAATATGTTAAAACATGCTAGCAAATGGTTATAAAATACTTGTTAAAACATTAGCATCCTGTTAGAAATGTGATAAACATGGGCACACCATGTTAAAACATGCTAGCAAAGGGTTATAACACTACCTACTTGCTAAAACATGCTAGCAAATGGTTATAACACTCTATCTACTTGCTAAAAGATGCTAGCATGCTAACAGAGTATCATAACACTCTATCTATTTGCTAAAACATTTTAGCAGCATGTTAGAAATGTGATAAACATGGCCACTGTATGCCAAAACATGCTAGCAAAGGGTCATTACACTCTTAACTACTTGCTAAAGCATATAAGTAACATGTTAGAAATGTGATAAACAGAACCACAATATAATAACACATGCTAGCAAAGTTCTAACACTCAGTAACTACATGTTAAAAGATGCTAGCATGCTAACAGATGATTATAACACACTAACTACTTGCTAAAACATATTAGTAACATGTTATAAATGTGATATACATGGACAAAATATAATAACACATGCTAGCAAAGGGTTCTAACACTCAATAACTACATGTTAAAAGACGCTAGCATGCTAACAGATGATTATAACAGACTAACAACTTGCTAAAACATATTAGTAACATGTTAGAAATGTGATATACATGGACAAAATATAATAACACATGCTAGCAAAGGGTTCTAACACTCAATAATTACATGTTAAAACACCATCAGCATGTTAGCAACATGTTAGTAAAGATATTACAACTACAAATGTTTATGTAAATACCGACTTATTTAGGATGTGATCAATTGTTGTTCACTAATACAACATGCTAGGAAACAACTTTGTAGCAATGCGATAAAACATGTCAACAAGATGATAATGCATGCTAACAGTGCTACATGTTAAATATATAATGTGAAATATGTTATGTAAAGTGATCGTGTGTTTGACTGCATTAGTGCTGTTGTGTTTTAGGTATCGCCATGTTGACGTTCGCTCTGCTAATGTCTGCAAGAATGGGCATTTTCCAAGAAACTCTGTACAAGAAGTATGGCAAACACTCCAAGGAGGCTCTGTTTTACAATGTGAGTTTCTGAAAGTACACGCATTGCTGCACGTACCCTACCAATATGAGTCTGTGGGATTAAGTGGTATTTCTTTTGCTTTTTTCAGCACTGTATGCCATTACCAGGGTTTCTCCTGCTGTCCACAAACATTTACAAACACGCAGTTCTCTTCAGCCAGAGCTGTAAGTACTGATTCTGCTCAAATTTGAACTAAATGATCACTAATATTGAATATCACTATAGTCTCTAATGCAAACCATGCATTTAGCATTTTGATCAGAAATACAGGAGTACTTGTGAAATATTGCTATTTAAAGGGACAGTTCACCTAAAAAAAAATAACATTTCCTTTTTTCCTCTCACTCAAGTGGTTCATTCATTTTCATTTTGGCTTAGTCCCTTTATTAATCTGGGGTCGCCACAGCGGAATGAACCGCCAACTTATCCAGCATATGTTTTACGCAGCGGATGCCCTTCCAGCTGCAACCCATCACTGGGAAACATCCATACACACTCACTCACACACATACACTACGGACAATTTTTTAGCTTACCCAATTCACCTATACCGCATGTCTTTGGACTTGTGGGGGAAACCGGAGCACCCGGAGGAAACCCACACCAACACGGGGAGAACATGCAAACTCCACACAGAAACGCCAACTGACCCAGCCGAGGCTCGAACCAGCGACCTTCTTGCTGTGAGGCGATCGTGCTACCCACTGCGCCACCGTGAGGCCCTCAAGTGGTTCTAAATGTTTATTAATTTCTTTATTCTGTTGAACACAAAATATGATGTTCTGAAGAATATTGGAAAATAGCAGCCATTGACATCCATAGTAGAAACAAAGAGATATGAAAGTCAACGGTTGGGAGAGTTGAGTGAACTGTCCCTTTAAAGTCCCAGTTTTCTGTTTAAGTATACCTATATGTAATTTATACCTATATGAAATGCTGAATCATTGTGATTTAATTAAAAAAAAAAGCATTTATTTGAAATATTTTTCTTATTTGAATGTCTTTGAGTTAATTTCTCACATAATAATAATCATCATCATCATCATCATCATCATCATCATCTAAAACATAGTGTGACCTTTTTTTTTGCTGCTTTTTTTCAATTTTATCTCAAAGCTCCAATGGAGGTTCCTGTGATTGGTCTGTCTATGCCGGTCATGTGGTTTTACCTGCTGATGAACGTCATCACCCAGTATCCTTTCACATGCATCTATATAGGATACGACCGTAGAATGATAATACCCTGCCCAAAAGTCTGAATTAAATGTTATGTCAAGATTTATCTGTATAGCATTCAATATAAATAACAAATCAATTGGGTAGTGAAGTTTGTAGAAACACTTTGATTAGCTCGAGAAAGAACTTTAAAAAGGGATGTTTACGTTAGGCATGCTTTTAGCTTGCTAGCATGACTTAGCACATAGCTACAACGTTTCAGCAGGTTTTTGGCATGTTTTAGCACAATGTTGGCATGTTTTAAAATGTTATCCTGTTGCTAGCATGTAGTCAACATGTTTTCTAACATGTTTTTACCTTGCTTTAGCATCCTAATAACACGTTTTAGCATATTAATAACATGTTACTAGCCTGTTTTAGCACATTTTATTAATTTAGAGCATTGTTAGGATGACACTGCTAACATGATAAAGTGTTACGTTTTAACATGATGGACTAGCATGTTGCTAGGTAACACGTTAACCTTCTAACATGTTAAAATGTTTCTAGCATGCATGGTTTGTGGCTAATGTTGTTTGACACTGTTAGAATGAATTAGCATGTTTTTAGCATAATTCTAACATTTTTAACATATGCCAGCTTGAATTATAAGGTTGCTACCATGTTTATAATAATAATTACCAATAGTTAGCATGCTTTAGCATCTTGCTGGGATATTTATTTGAGTATGAATTAGCTAAAGCATTGATAACATACATTAGCGCATTGGTAAGATGAATTAGCAAGTTTAACATAGTGATAGCATGTTTTAACCTGTTAGCTTGTTTCTGTGCTTTTAGAGATTGATATCTAGTCTTTAGCATGTTGTTTACATGTTTTAACATACTAGTATTGTTACCATAATTCAGCATGTTTCTATCATGCCTAACATGATGTTTGCTTGTATTAGCATGTTGTTAACATTAATTATCATGCATGTTACTAGCCAGGATAACATGTTTAAATTAGCATGTTGCTATTTCTATCGCAGCTAATATTGTTACTATTTAGAATGTTACAAGCTGTTATTGTTGACATGTAGCTAGCATAAATTGACTTGTTGTTAGCATGAATTAGCTAATGCATTGATAACATACATTAGCACATTGGTAAGATGAATGAGCAAGTTTAACATAGTGACATCATGATTTAACCTGTTAGCTAGTTTCTGTGGTTTTAGAGATTGCTATCTTGTTTTTAGCATGTTTTAATATAGTAGTATTGTTACCATAATGTAGCGTGTTTCTATCATGCTTAACATGATGTTTGTTTGTATTAGCATGTTGTTAACATGAATTATCATACATGCTACTAGCTAAGATAACATGTTGCCTGCATGAATTAGCATGTTGCTATTTCTATCACAGCTAATATTGTTATTATTTACCATGTTTATGGTTAACATATTGCTATCGTAAATTAACTTATTGTTAGAATGAATTAGCCTAGCATTGTTAGCATGAATTAGCGCAATTAGCATTTGAATTATGCTGATATGATGATGCACTTTTGACCAAATGAAACTAATGTGTCATCCTTAGCCAGCTTTCTCAGATACGTGTGTATCCGTGGCGTGTTTATCCTGACCACTGAATGTGCGTCGCTAACAGTCACTCTGGTTGTAACGTTGCGCAAATTCCTGAGTCTCATTATTTCAATCCTGTACTTCCAAAACCCCTTCACGGCCTGGCATTGGGTGGGAACGGCCGTGGTGTTTCTGGGAACGCTGTTCTACACGGAGGTTTTGTCCAGCGTTCCTGCAGCTTTTAAAGGACAGAAAGTCGGCAAGAAGGCCGAGTAAAGCTGTACACGGTGCAATTGGGTTTCATTTTTCATTTCTAAGTTATTCATTGTGAATGTATGAGCACTTGAAGTACAGTTTTATAGCTGTTTTTGAGCCAGGTGTGCGTGTTAGAGTGTTCGTATGTTCACTTGCACAGTCCTTGACCGGTTTTCAACTCGTTTTATGTTCACATTAACATATTGTTAAATTCTGCTGTTTTTATTTCCGATTTTTTATTATCAGAAGATTCAGGACTTGCATCTGCTTTGTATTAATGTTCACTACAAGTTAGTGGTATTTATATATTTTCCATTTTGTAAACACAGCCAATTTTAGGGGATTCACTTACATGTTTGTGTATTCAGGTGAAATAATGCAGTATGTATGTGACTACAAATAGTCATGTATTTCATAATCGCTTTTAGCACTTCCGTAAGGTACGTTTCAGGATGAGTTAAAGCAATACTGTAGAAACCCAGACTGCCAATATTGTAGAAAATATCTACAGATGTTATGTTCATATTAGCATTAATTTGAGTGAGAAATTGTTATTATTTCATTTGTTTTATCAGTTAACACCAGCTGAGCCCTCATAGCAGGGGTCACCAAACGTGTTCCTGGAGGGCCGGTGTCCTACAGATTTGAGCTCCAGCCCTAATCAAACACACCTGAACAAGCTAATCAAGGTCTTACTGTGTATACTTGAAACACCCAGGCAGGTGTGTTGAGGCAAGTTGGAGATAAACCCTGCAGGGACACCGGCCCTCCAGGACCGAGATTGGCAACCCCTGCCTTATAGACTGAAGGAACTCATTGATTTGTGTGTAACTCTTCAATCTCATCTGCAATTTGTTATTGATCTGTTCAGCTGCGGTTTATTATAACTAGGATTAATCTATTTTTTTAGGTTTAATAATATTTGTTTGGCTTTGAAAGTGATCTTGTACCTCAATGTGACTGAGTGATTGTTAATAATAACCAAGCGTTTCTGGGAGTAATGTGTTTTTTGTTGTTTATATTGAATTTAGGAGCTCACACAGAGAGTAGTTTCTACAAAACCGGATCATGGTTGTCATATTTGTTTGTCCAAAATATAAGATTCAATCATGTTATTGTTAATACTGTGAAATTATATTAATAATGAGCTTTCATTGTATGATGTACGCATATAGTATGCTGAAATATTAGGGTTTTTAACATATTGAATAACAGTAATCTCATTATGTGTTAATAATTTGAAACCAAATTAACATATAGCCCACTCTATAAGGGTACCAAATATCCTCTTTTAGTTACTCATAAGCGTAAAGCATCATGCATAGATGTAATAACAAATATATAATTTATTGCTGTTATCGAAGCTGACAAAAATGAAAGCGAATGAAGATTGGAAGGAAGACATTTTTGACACAATTACAATCGGTAATGCAGTTATTTTAATGTACAATGTTTAGTGACAGAACATTTTTGTAAACATTATGAATAATAATCACATCATGCATTATTAATAAGCTATATCTTATTAGCCACGCCCTCAAATATTTAATATTGCGAAAAAAGCATGTTTCCCTGTAATTCCTTGTTAGGCTTTATGATCGTATGTGTATTAACAGAAAAAAACTACAATTGATAATAAAGTTTAGTGTTACATTTAGTGGCAGACCTTTTTTTAAACATAAATAATAATCACATCATGCATTATTTATAGGCTATATCATATTAGCCAGACACTATTTAATATTGCGAAAAGTCAGAATGTTCTTTAATCCATTATAAGGTGTTATGATCACGTATATAAACAACAACAACAACAAAGTACAATCTGTAATGCAGTTATTTTAATGTTGAATAATATAATTATGAATAATAATCACATCATGCATTATTAATAGGCTACATCATACAAGCCACGCCCTTCAATGCTTAATATCGCGAAAAAGCGTCTTCAATTCATTATTAGGCGTTATGCTCATATGTATATTAACAAAAAACATCATTTATTGTAATTTATGATCGTTCATTATCTCACATAAATGAATGTTTGTCTCTGAGGAGGTTTAAATAAACGCGGGGCTGTGGAGGAATTTCTCCTCAGGCGCTGAAAAAGTGGGAAGGGCTGAACTGAACGCGCTTTTCGGCTTTGGATGTTGATGCCTTTATTGAATGTACCATATCTTCATATAAATCCCTTTCTTTGACTTGTTGTCAATCATAATCATAACTTTAAACTGTAGTGATAATTCGTCGCGGTTATGGGTGGAAACGGCAGCTCGCGCCACGTTTCACTCGACGATGAGGAGGGTGTTACATTCGTCAAGGGCATTCGGGTAAGTGCACTAGATAAATATAAACGTATCCCATTTATTATCAAATATTTTAAATCTATGTTTTTCCAGCAAATCCTTTTGATTCAACCTTAAGAACGTACGTTTGTTGTAACACGTTGTTTGCGTTGCAGGAGTTTCACTGATTCAGTCAAAAGTTTTGATAATATATTACTGGGAGATTAAGTACACTTCAATAAATACATTATTTGTGGGGGTTTAATGGGTGCAGAACGAAATGTCCTGCAGAACATATAGCCTGTAGTGTGTGTGTATATATAGCTTACAGGTCATATACTTTGACCTGCTGCATACTAAACATACATCTTACACCTAAACATAACTAATAGGCCAATTTCACAAGAACCGGAAGCCCGTCGCCGCTGAGTAAATTTACTTCCTCTACAGTGACAACTAACGCTTTTTATGCCGAGGAAACATGGAAAGATTCTTCACAACATCTCTCTCCACTCTGCCGCAAATTAAGTTTGAGGACATCAGTCGAATTGTTGCAGAAAATTCTTCAACTACAGGGTCGAGACTGAAGAAGAGTTACAAATTCTTTGTTGAAGAATTTATTCATGGATATCAGGGTAAGTTTTGAATCAGCTACTATCGCTAGCATATCGTTAACGTTAGCATGTTTTAATAAAGTTACGGTTTTTCTAAATATGTTATATGATATATGTTGATTACAGATATGTTGACCTTTTTTCACTGTTTATGCATGCTTTGTCAAATGTAGTCGACAGCACGGTGGTGGTCAGAGCTAGATGCTACCGGTCAATGAGGAAAAACGAGGAACCCCACACACTGGAGGTTATATGTAATCTGCCGGTTGGCTTATGATGCAGATTAGCTATCATTGTTCTGATAGCAAGTTCAATTATTTTTTAACATAACTGCTGTTGCAGTTTTTAAGTGTTCTGGTGTAATATACTTAGCTTCTGCGGTTGCAGGCTAATTGCAGGTTTTCCACTGTTGTCATTTTTGCGGTGTTAACACTAGAACTACCGAGACGGTAATTTTAACAGCTTCTAATGTTTGCAATCGAATAATTTTGTTGAATTAAAACACACATTTATTGTTCTAAGACTTTCATTAAATATGAGACCGGTCAGAATGACTGCTCTGGTCATTCTAGTAGTTATACAGTTCTGGTAGTTCCAGTGTTAATACAACAGCACTTTTTCAGTGTTTAATATTGTTCCTGACTCGTAGTTTTAAAGTACATTTTGTTTTGTTTTTTACAGATGTTTTTGGAGTCTCGTGGAGAGCCTAGTATCTATCTATGGTTTAAACATTGCTGCATTAGGGTTAATTCACACAAATTATATTACTAATTACTCACCTTGTTACTCACACCTGTGAACTAACCCTTTAAAATTGTAACCATGATAGATAGAGATAGATGTATATGTGTATATATATATATATATATATATGTATGTATATGTGTAACTAATTTTATATTGTTTTACAACTATCTATTTTTAAAGTACTGTTGTAATTGTAAACTTTCATAATGTATCACTTCAATTTTACAATTCTGTATTAATTTTGAAATCTAACAATGAAATGTGTAAAATAACAACTGGACAACAGAACAACTGTATGATGTATGTTTATTTTGACCAATAACAATTATTAAAAAAAACGAAGTATTTTCAATTTAAACTGTCCTTGTTATTTTTTTGTTCAATAAAAGTAACAAACGTCGGCCCTTCATCTCTTCTAATAGCATATACCCACTTTTGTCTTTGATGGTCATTTGTTGGAAAATCGTGAACTCAAATACGGTGGTTTTTGTTTCGAATTGCTGCACTTAGGTACACAGCAGAACGCCTTGGTCCTCGACTGTGCTGCCATTGTTTTTACCGGAAGGAACTTTACCCAGGGGCGGCCATAACCGGAAGTAACGAACGCGGAAGTGTGAAATTGGCCTATCCTTTACGTCACAGATAGAGTTTTCAGACTCGTGTACTTTAAAGTATGTACTATTCACCCTACATTGTCCTAAAGTACAAAAATTTACCCTGGTAAAACGACTTTTTAACAAATAATCACATATTTTGCTTAATTTATACTATGGTAAAATGATTTGGGGTATGCCATGAATCTCGTAACCCTTTATGTAAGATTTTGCAATGGTATTATAATTACCAGGATAATTAATGCCAAACTTAACGCAATTAACATACTATTATTATAGCTTGATGAAAAGAAATCACGGTTTTGTTATAGTAAAAGTGTAGTAATCATGTTTTTTGGCATACTGACTACCATTTGTACGAACACACATTTCCTACAAATACTATGGTTAAATTATGGTTAGTGTAGCAAATCTATTGTTGATTTGTGATTAACATACTTATCATACTTATAACTTATCATACTTATAACTTATCATACTTATAACTTATAACCATTAATTTTCACAAGCACTTGCAATTAGAGTTACACAAAAAAAGCAATATCGTCCAATCTACAAATTCTAGGTAAGTCTAATTATATCACACATTTGACAGAAGTTTTAATTAATTCTGGTTAATAATAGTCTGCTAAAATAGTTCTTGATCCTGATGGGAATCAAACACAAACTTCTAGGTGAAACAAAAAATCGTTTTCAAATGCAATAACACTGTTTTATTATTATTATTAATAAACAATTGTGAATATTTATCAATGCTATTTCTAATCTGCTTTCGAACAGCTTTCAGAGCAAGTGATTGATCGTATGAAGGAGTCTCCGCATGTGCAAACTTCAACCAAAACCTCCACGCAGTCAGAGAAAATGGAGCATTCGGTTTCAGATGAATGTCAAGTACCCATAATGCCTCATCCTCCCTCATACGCCAGTACGCTGGTCCCTTTAGAGCCACTAACACCTTCAGGACCTGTGATTGAAGAAACATCTACACCAGCTTCACCTGTGGGTCCTATGACAGGTGATAAGCATGTAGTTTTGCCTGCTGAACTCATAAATATTCCTTCAACAAGTGACTCAATAACAGCTCCTCAACTACCTAGTGCACCGGTTGAACCCTTCACTCCAGTTTTAACCTCTACGACTGATCCTGAAGCTAATACAACTCCTCCGATCACAGACTCACTTGCATCTTCCTTTGAACCTGTAGTTTTGCAGAATGAACTTCTTGTTACTGAATCTACTACTCCATCGTCCTCTGATTTACCTGTCGAGACTTCACCTTCCCCAGCCTCCATTCCCAATTCCTCATGTTCAGCTGTGGTTTTGCTTGATGAAATGTCTTCCAATGCAATGGATGCGTCTGGAGAATCTCCTGTTTCTTGTCTTGCTCCAGTTGAGAAACCTGTGGTGCCTTCAGTCAGTGAACAAGTCTTTCCATCACAAACGCATGGTAATTAATAATCTTATAATCTGGCTCATTAGTACATTTTTGGGTAATTTTTCATTAAGTCTTCATTGCAATTCAATCTTGAGCTCAACTCTAAATTCACAATGAAATTGAAGACCTTGTTAAGTTAATGTATTTCTAATTATGGTTGTTCTTTCTATTCTTTCTTTTGTTTGTTTTGTTTTTGTTAATCTTTTTTTTAACCCTTGTGTATTGTTCAAATTGACTCCCCTTTCGTTATGCTGGGGGCTGTTTTTGTCCCATTGACTTCCATTATAAGGCCATGTTTATTGCAATGCCTTGACACCAAATAATCATGCATTCTTGATTGTTGGTGGCTTTCCCTGTTGGGAAGAGGTCAAATTTGTCATGCTTACTGTTGATCATCACTGTTGGCACCATTAACCCTTTAGATAGGCCTGTGCAAAATGGTTTCTGGCTTTTAAGTGTAGTTCTACGGAGTAAAACAGCAGATTATAGTGTGTGTGCATAAATGCAATTACTGTGTTTACTATGTTCAGAGCAAGTTGCACTGCAACTGATGATCAACAGCTAAAATGACAAATTTGACCTCTTCCTAACAGGGAAAAGCACCAACAATAAAGAAAAATTAATAATATAATGTCATGGCTTTGCAATAAACAAATGTGATTATAATGGAAGTCAATGGGGATAAAACAGCCACCAACATAACGAAGAAGTAGTACATTTGCCCAGAGTGTACTGTTGAATTTCTGGAAATGTTCAAAGCATTTTCCCAAAATATGTGTCAAAATAAGTTTCGTCACCAAAAATCATTGGATTTACTGAAACAGAGAAATTTGTGGGCAAATCAAGACTCCAAATCACCCCAGAGTGGAATGAAACATCCCCAACAGCACACAAGGGTTAAAAAAGTTTGGTTCAGTTTGGTTTAATTATGTTAATGAGTTTCAGAATCAATTTACATTTTTTAAAATTAAGATTCTTTTATAATTTGTTTAATTTCTCATTTTCCTTTAATTTGAGTTACTAAAGTAACTAAAATAAAATAATGAAATAAAAATGTGGGGCAGCACGGTGGCGGAGTGGGTAGCACGATCGCCTCACAGCAAGGTCACTGGTTCGAGCCCCGGCTGGGTCAGTTGGCGTTTCTGTGTGGAGTTTGCATGTTCTCCCCGTGTTGGCGTGGGTTTCCTCCGGGTGCTCCGGTTTCCTCCACAATTCCAAACACATGCGCTATAGGTGAATAGGTGAATTACCGCTATAGGTAAGCTAAATTGTCCGTATGTGTGTGAATGAGTGTGTATGGATGTTTCCCAGAGATGGGTTGCAGATGGAAGGGCATCCGCTGTGTAAAACATATGCTGGATAAGTTGGCGGTTCATTCCGCTGTGGCGACCCCAGATTAATAAAGGGACTAAGCCGAAATGAAAATGAATGAATGAATGAATAAAC
>CAIGQW010054212.1:589615-607984 GCA_903798125.1 Danio choprae
AAATTGGCAGATGTAAACCTAAAATTTAGAGGGAAACGGCGGAGTTTTAAGCACAAAACTCAAAATAAGATCTCAGAATTGTGATATAAACGAATGATTATAAAAAAAACATTGTAGCTTCTCAAATTCCAAAAAAGTCCAAATTGCAGGATGTAAACTGTAAAGGTCAGAATTTTGTAATATATAAACTTAAAATTCCCAAAAAAAGTTACAGCTCCAATATCATGAAAGAGCCAAAACTGTAAGATGTAAACTCAAAATTACATGAAGAAAAAGTCAAAATTAGGAGCTTAATCTCACAGCAGTAAAAAAGTCGGTAATTGTAAATTATACACACGTAATTGTAACAAAAAACTACTTTTTAAAAATATTTTATTCCATATCAGAAACGAGCTTCGATAGAATAAATAACAGTGCTTTAATATGAACTAGTTCCTGTTTGTGGAAGCCTGGAACTGTCTTTAGTCTGCATCTTCAGACGACAGACATTTTTGTCTTGCTTCATGATCATCAAACGTCACTTTCTTATTCCGCTTGGGATCGATCCAGGAGTTTCGGATCACTGCATTGTTCGGCAGTGGATCCGCCTCGCTGATGGACACTACCCGTTTCTTCATTTTGCTTTTCAGCACTTTCTGGAACTTCTGCCTGGTGAATGCGTACAACAGCGGATGGAAGACTGTAGTGCCGTAGGCCATGACCAGAAATCCCAATCGCAGCTTAACCGTGAGATCGCTGGGGCCTGCGCTGAGGATCACAGTGTTTAAAACGGTAATAGGCGTCCAGCACAGAAGAAATGTGGAGATGATGAGCAACGACATGCGAAAAACTCGCTTTTGTCGTTCACGACGTTCCCGGTGACGTTTAACTGCTCTACGAAGTGCGATGATCACCGAAACTGAAGTGCGCATACCTAACGGCGCATTTCCACGATTTCCTCCACTGCTTTGCGAGGCATCCGTGATTTCTGGCAGTTGCTGCTCGGACGTCGACATTAGGGAAAAATTCTTCTTTCTTCGCAACTTCTTCTTCTTCTTTTGCGTCGCATGGAAGCGCGTGCCAATTCGAATATTGAGCGCCTGGAGTATCTTAGCATACGTCACTAACATAATCACAGCAGTCAAGCAAAAAATTGGGATTTGAGCCACTAGGTGGTAGTATAAACCGAGCTCGGTGTAATATTCGTTAACATGCACGACAGCGGTTTGATTAGCTAACGTGGGCTCCGGTCCCAAAAATCCCACTTCGATAAACGGCACCAAGAAGCTAACAAAAGACAGCACCCAAATGCATCCCAACAAAGCCACAGCTCTGCCCATAGTCAGTACGCGATTGGCCGGTTTAACAGATATGTCATATCGGTCTAACGTGATAGCTAGCACGTTAGCTGCCGTAGCCACGCTAGCAAATGACACGCAGGCCTCGTGGAAGCAGCAAACAAGCACTGTGTCGCCTTGTAAGGAAAGCATCAAGACTACGATGGTTAAAGGGATACAGCAGACGCACACCAGCACGTCCAGCACGTGGAGGTTCATGGTGACTATGTTGCTGACCGAATTGACCAAGTTGGACTTCATGCAGTAGAGCGCTAGCACGGTCAGGTTGCTGCTCAGTCCCAGGACGATCTCCAGCATCAGGAATCCGGTCAGGGACACCTGGAAGCTGAGCGGATACGGGTATGGGGCGCCGGCCGCCGTCATGACGGGACTCACTGACTCTGTGATGTCGAGGACGGTAACGTTACTCATGGTGCTTTCTTCCTTCGCGGCGGGAGGGACGTGCATTATCCTGAAAGGTAAACACATGAACAGTCAGGAAACATGTTTAGGATGTCTTATACGAAACTCTAGTAGTAGTGATGAAATTCTACAACTGTAAGGATATCTATAAGCTAGTGTGCTCCAGAATTTGCATTATTAATTGATGTAAACATCCAAAGCTTACAGTTTGTCACTTACGACTAAATGGATCAATGTTTTTCTTTTTGCCACCACCTCATACTTCAGTTTCTCATCAAATCTACTGACCAATCAGATGCTCTCTAGTAACTGACATGCCCCGCCCCCTTCTTTTCATTCGATGTGCTTGATCTCTGATTAAATGTAAGTTTTCCTACTATACATGGTGAATAACTGTAAATGTATTTTCCTAGACTTCCCTTCATCACACGTCAGTTTTTATAATGTATTTTGGTGACATTACTGTGGTTCTTTGTAGGTTTTTTCATGTTATATCTAATGTTCATAATGTTTATTGCATTACTTTAGTGTTATGTGTAAAAAAATGCTGGGTTCCACACAATCGATTTCTGTTGGGACAAAATGAAGGAATTAAGTTGGCTTATTAGTTTTACAAATTTAAGTGGATTGAACATAAAACAATTAAGTTGCCCCTAAATCATCACCCCCACCCCCCCCCAAAAAAAAAACCCTCAAGTATTGTGTTGTTTCATTTCATTTTAAATACGTAGTTTGAACAAACAGCAAACATAAGTTTTTGAGTGTAGCATGATGTTGTTTAGCAATTCTGTGAATGACACTGATAGCCTTCTGTGTATTACTGCTTCTCTGCCTGTGGAAACGTTTTTGGGATGAGCTTTAGTTGATGTTATAACTTTCTCATCACCACATGATTGTGTGTTGTGTTTTTGTCTGAGTAACGAAGATACAGTATGTAGATTTCTTCAAAACACTGGTGTATTAACACTATAAATGAGTGAAATATGGTAGTTTACTGTAAAATTTAGAAATATCGAATTCAACCCTATTTTTAATGGTAAAAATCTGGCAACCACAGCTGGCGTTTTTTTACTGTAACTGTTTTTTACAGTGTAGTATTCAATTCAATTCAAGTTTATTTATATAGCGCTTTTTACAATGTAGATTGTGTCAAAGCAGCTTAACATGTTCTAGTAAAGTCCAGATTTCAGAGTTTAGTTCAGTTCAGTTCAGTGTGGTTTAAGTTTCACTGCTGAAAGTTCAAACACTGAAGAGCAAATCCACCGAAGCGCAGCTCCACAAGCCCCGACCCGAGCAGGCCAGTGGCAACAGTGGCAAGGAAAAAACTTCACCAATTGACGAAGTGAAGGAAAAAAAACCTTGAGAGAAATTAGTAGTAAGAGAATTCTCTTCATTTTAAACCAAAAGTACAAAGTTTATAAACACCAACATAAATAATATGCTGATATTAAATAACACAATATGTTACCCTGGTCCATAAACGGTAAATTGTTGGAAATTAAGATTTTTACATCATCTTAAAGCTAAATAAGTAAGATTTCCATCGATGAACTAGTTTTTATAGTTTGGAAAGGACAATATTTGGCCAAGCTACAAGTATTTGAAAATCTAAGGGTTCTGAGAAATTCATCTTTAAAGTTGTGTACACAGTGCTTAGCAATGCAAATTCATTCATTCATTTTCCTTCGGCTTAGTCCCTTATTTATCAGGGGTCGCCACAGCGGAATGAACCACCAACTATTCCAGCATATGTTTTACGCAGCAGATGCCCTTCCAGCCGCAACCCAGTACTGGGAAAGCAATCCAAATTCATTCATTCATTCATTTTCTTTTCTGCTTAGTTCTTTTATTAATCTGGGGTCGCCACAGTGGAATGAACCACCAACTTATCCAGCATATGTTTTACACAGCTGATGCCCTTCCAGTTGCAACCCATCACTGGAAAACACCCATACACTCTCATTCACACACATACACTACGGACAATTTAACTTACCCAATTTACCTATAGCGCATATGTTTGGACTGTGGGGGAAACCAGAGCACCCGGAGGAAACTCACCCCAACATGGGGAGCACTGTCACCTCACAGCAAGAAAAGTGTCTGAGAAAAGTGTATAAAGTGTGTAGTGAGGGGTTTACAGCCTTAAAACATCTATAATAATTGTAAAAAATAAAGCTGACTACTTCGCGGATTTCACCTATTGTGGGTTATTTTTAGAACGTAACTCCAGCGATAAACGAGGGACCACTGGGCTTTTACTTATTTTTTATTGCATCGTCTACAGCATGTGATATGTTTGTATTAAGTTTAATATATTTTATATGCATATTATATAACAGAAATGTAATTCGGATTCATCCTAAGCCAATTTAATTCACATAACAAAAATCTAAATGCTGTAAATCCCTGTTTGTCAGCTGCACTAGTAGTTTACAAGGGTAACGGCTAATGAAGTCGTCTGCCACAACATGTTATATAATTCAATAGAATCTGTTGGGGGTCTCGAACACAGAGTCGAACAAAACCATCAGATTAAGAGATTTTTTTTTTTTCCCCCTTGCACAAAATCAAAGACTAGGCCAGAATCAGTGGGGGATTGCAAAGCCTGCTGTGTTCATTTATTTGATATTCCTTCCCTCGCTTTATGATTATGTTTTGCTTCGTTTGCTGAGATTTTCAACTCTGGTCTGTGCAGAAATTGCACAGAAACGCCTGCGGATTCCCTCCGGGGGCTGCTGATGGCTAACGTTCCCCCATGCACGTTGACTAATAATAATGCATTGGTCATGCACTGGCCGTTCTGTATTGGGTGCTGCTATGAATAGACACACTTTGGACATTATTTCTGTCCGTAGCGCATTTTCATTCGTTGCACAGTGATGGATTGCTCTATTAGCAAATGTGACGGTCTTTAGTGCTGCGTTTCATTCATCACCTTGAGAGAGAATTTGGAGCCTGGCTTTTGTCATTTACTCCAGTGCATTTAGATGGAGGTGCCAATTGTGCACTAATAACTCTTTGTGTTTTGATACAATCTCTGAGTAAAACCATATGGAAACTCAGAGCTAAAACACAACACCTCATACATTATTAAGCTGGACGTTGACGACTAATGACAACTGTCCGATTGGTTTATTTTACGCATTTGTTGACTTACCCGTCCCCTTCCAGCTTCTTTTCTCAGCCTCGGGAGTCGGCGATCAAGACGGAGAAGTCTGGAAGGGGTACAGCTTGTACATCAGCCGCAGGCATGGCCTTTCAAGGAAGTTTTCAGCACTTCTTAATCCTCGTAGTCCAACGCTTAGGGATTTAGAAGCAATTTCTTTGATTGTTACTAAAGCAAAGAATACATTTGCACCCAAGCCATGTCCAACAAAAAGTGGACGATCTTGGTGAACGAAAATGACGAATGCTTCAAACAGTCCATTTCTTTTTCTAATCTAGACTGACGACTGATTAATTGCTTATTACATCCACATCATGTTCACGAAGTTGCTTTTATTTCCCTTGAAACCATCAGTGCAAAGAAAATTCCTTCAGTGCTGATGTATTCCTGGTCAGTGCGGTTTTATGGCCCCTAGAAGGTGATAAATCCATATTGATTTGCATTTGCTGATTTGCATGTGCCATCTGCTGAGGCATCCAAGGTCAATGAATTGTTTAGGTCAGCACGAGGTGCGAGTCTGATGTAATTTCCTGTCCTCTCAAAGAAGGTCACCTTTAGGCTGCGTCATCAACGTTGCGTTGGATAAGACCGCTCTGCGTCTGTGGTGTTTTCAGAAATCCAGCGACTCAATGCTAGTCTTCCTGAGAGTCTCCAGCTCTTTGATCCCTGCAAGAAGAAAAGCAAAGGAGTATTGATAAGTGAACACAATCGATTTTTCATTAAGCCTGTGTCCAATCCATCATCACGTAAGGACGTCTATGTGTTATCCATTCAAAGCATTCTGCGGAAATGCTCGAGCTCTGGCCTTGTTTAACGTCCATGCAAAAGGTACAAGTAACATCTGCGAACCTGCAGGGGTTGATGGATGACTCCGTGCATCCCGGGAACAATGTACAAACACTCATTTTCATTTCCAAAGCAATGCCTTTTAGGGAAGCACCTGTGTTGTTTTATGCCTGCACTTTCTCACATCATGTTTCGGTCAGCGTCACGTGCGACGAGGTGGTCGTGTTCCAGCAGCGAATGAGATTTTACACAGAAAACATTTTTCACAGGTGTTACAGTCCTGCAGACTTGGACAAATTGAAGACTGGGGGCCGTAAATAGGATTGATTGGGTTTTGGAGGCGAAATTTGTCAGCGGAGACGTGGATCAATAGACTAACTAAAGTAAGAATGCTGTTTACAGGCAGCAGCAGGTTAATAATACAACACAGACATCGCATTCAACGACTGTTTCAATTATAAAGATTTGGCTTTTGTCTTGCATGATTTGATCATTTGTGTAGGTCAAATCCAATTGTCTAAAAGATGCACTCTACTCTGCTGGATTGCAATGATTTTCTCTTTCTGAGCTGTCATGTTTGATCACCAAAGTTATTAATATCTTCTGCTTACCTTTGAGTTTTCATCTCTCATCAATGTGCATCATTTACCGCTTCACCAGAGCATCGTCTTCCTCCTCATCTAAGATCCACAAGTGCACACACTTTTGCATGTCAGCGTGTCTTAAAGCTGATTCCCTCCTGGGAAGCATGAATCAAACAGTGTCCGTGTGAACTGTCGGCAGTGCCAGCGGAGTGAAACAGACGCTCCCTCTGACTTTGATCTACTGTCCTGCTAACTGTCCTGCTTTTTTCTGCTCTTGCTGTCTTCAAACTGTGATGTGTTGAAGTGTTGGCGATGCTCCCCTCTGTTGCGCCTCCTCATCCTTGCTCTCTCTCGTTCGCTCCTCTATCTTCGTCTCCCTCTCTCTCTCACTGCGGCGGTTTTGCAGTGTTGCTCTGCGCTCCGATTGGTCTGGCGTAATGGGGTTAACCCTTTCCTCCCCGGAGAGCGGTGATGCACTCTCTTCCTTTTGTTTTCTTGTCATCCAGCTTTTTCCCTCCATCCTGCGATCTGCGTCTGTCAGTCCCTGCGGAGATGCTTCTGGGTTCTATTTAAACACCGTGTCGGAGTTGCGTGTTTTCATTCATATTTGATGCAGTGCTCTGTGATGAAAATGGATATGTGTCTACTGGGAAAGAGGGACAGAAAAAGAGTGCGGCTCTGCTTCCAAACCTGTGTACAGGCAGCGTCTATATGGCTTGCAGGCAGTTTTGGAAGACTGTTGATTCTTTGATGCCTCAATTTGCCTGATATTTGAAACTGCATCACAGGCAAAATAAAAATCACGTGCATCAGTCATTGAATGCATTGCAATGATCTTTATGCATGTTATATAGGCTATTATATATATGTGTGTAAATTTATATACACATACAGACACACAGGCAGCATGGTGGCTCAGTGGTTAGCACTGTGGCCTCACAGCAAGAAGGTCGCTGGTTTGAGTCCCGGCTGGACTAGTTTGCATTTCTGTGTGGAGTTTGCACGTTCTTCCCGTGTTGGTGTGGGTTTACTCCGGGTGCTCCGGTTTCCCCCACAGTCCACCGACATGCAATAGAAGTGAATTGGGTAAACAAAATTGGCCATAGTGTATGAGTGTGTCTGTAAAGGAGAGTGTGTATGGGTGTTTCCCAGTACTGGTTGAGGCTGGAAGGGCATCTGCTGAGTAAAACTTATTCCAGAATAGTTAGCGGTTCATTCCGCTGGGGCGACCCCTGATAAATAACAGACTAAGCCGAAGGGAAATTAATGAATAGACACATACACACGCATACTCAATGGCCACTTTCTTACACTATATTTGAAACTGCATCACATGCAAACTAAAAATCCCATGTATTAGTCTTAGGGTGCTTTCACACCTGCCTTATTTAGTTCGGTTCAATCGCACTAGGGTTCGTTTTCCCTCTTGGTGTGGTTCGTTTGGGCAGGTGTGAATGTAGCAATCGTACTTGAGTGCGCACCAAAAGCGGACCAAAAAGCGTATCGAGAGCTCCTTGAATTGGTGGTCTCGGTACGCTTTCAGACTAAACCTGGAGTAGTTTGATTGTGGAGAGAACATGATCCGAACTAAAACCGACCAAACCACAAAAAGTACTGCACCTTTTTGGACTAATCCAGCTGTCGTAGTCCAATGTGCTGTGCATTATGGAATGTGGAGGAAAAATATTTGTTGACAGCCCTTTACCAACAATTTTAAACCCGAGAGAGAAGGAAAAACATTACCTGATGGATCGTTGGTAATATTTCCGGAAGATGACCATGCCGCAGTTTAGCAAAATTAATTCACGCCTCCTCCTGAAGTGACTTGTGATGTGCCTTTGCCGTTTGCAATGCATTTTCCAGCCGCGCTTCATTCTCTAAATGTATAGTTTGTCTAAAGTGATGTATACAAACTATATAGTATGCTATGACCAGAGATACAATCAGCCAGCGCAGTCGTCCCTTCATAGTAAAAAGCCACATTTTGTGTCTGCTGGTTTGTTTACTTGCGGGAGTTCCATTAACATTTTCCCACACGTTAAATCTGACCAATCAAAAAGCAGTTTAGGAAATACGTTCAATAACATCTGGCCAATGAGTGATGTGGACTTTGTCAGATGAATGCATATTGGTTCTTTTCAACTGGTTCGGACCAAAGCAATCAGTGTGGTGTGAAAAGGACCCAAAGACTGCAGAAAAATGCTACAATGTATCATTTGTTGGTCCGGACCAAATGAACCGAACCACAGATGTGAAATCACCCTTACAATGCACCGCAATGATCTTTGTGGGAAAAAAACCAATGCATTCAAAGACCATGTTATATAGGGTATCATAAGCACACACACATAGTCATTGGTCACTTTATTACACTCTAAAACATGCTGTGTTGTTGTAACCTAATTTTGGGTCAATCATAGACAAACCCAATGTTGAGTTAATTTATTACATTTAAATGTCAAATTTTAATCGAATGTTTGCATTTGTCCGTTTTTGACCCAACAATGGGTTAAAACCCAGTATTTTTTACAGTGTAGGTACAACTTACTAGAGCTGGTTTGGGATGCTCTTTTGGTGCCTTCAGAACTGCCTTTGTGGAACAGATTTGAACCTTTTTAAAACAAGGCATGAAGTATCTATGCTTTCATGATGTTTATGCATAATTCTGACCTGACCGTCCAAAAGTCGAGACTTATCAGATCAGGTTAGGTATCCGCTGCGTAAAACATATGCTGGAACAGTTGGTGGTTCATTCCGCTGTGGCGATAAGGGACTAAGCCTAAGGAAAATAAGTGAATGAATATTGAGCTCTATTTGTGTGACAACAGTTACTCTCCATGTTCACTTACTGCGTTCTATTTGTAGCCCACTGTGTAGGCAGTAGGCAGCACACTAGGATTTAGAACGGAGCATGTGTGTGTTTGATTTAGATGATGGGAACACTTAGTGTGCGCGTGTGTAATGTGCAGAGGAATCGTGATTGATAGTTTCAATTAAGCCGGCCTGTCAGCTGGCAGAAGGAGCAGTCTTTCTCAATTCATTCTGTTTGGCTCGTTTGGCAGGTCTAAAGTGACATACACAACAATAATATATGTGTGTGAGTGTGTTCATATATGAAGCATGTGTATTTATCCACACGTGCTCTGGAATGCACATGTTGTATTATTAAGTGATAAACAACTTTCTTTAGGCTCGGCGGCGGCGGCGCTACTGCTGAAAACTTTTCACTAAAGACAGGCTCGGTATTTCAGCTGGCATTAATATTTCAGCATGCTTTCCCAGCAGCCTTCCACTAACACTGCAGACTAATATTCTGTTATTCCTAACTGTTCTTTCTGTGATGAGCGTTGGAGGAAAAAGATGCTAGGGTACAATGTTGTGTGTGCTATTTTGATTGACATTTATGGTATATGTCAATCAAAATGGTATAAAATAATCTGCAATGTATGTTTTAAGACAAACGCTACTGTGAAATTTTCGTTTTTAAACAATAGTTTTAATAATCAAACTGCAAACATGCAGGACGGTTGTGAAATATTATTTCAGTTCAAAATAAACTGGATTTTCATCATTATTAGTCCAGTCTTCAGGGTCAACATGATTCTTTATACTTATTTTGATGATCAAGAAACATTTCAGTCTGTTATACTGTACACAATATAGTAGTATTTACAACTCTTTGTTAATAAATACTATAGCATACTGATGAACTGTAATTTTATGTTATACTTTCCGTTTTTACTACAGTAAACTGTGGTGTATTGTATAATATACCTTACACTTGTAGAAAACTACTGTATATCGGGTCATTGTTTGTTGTGTTACCATAGCAACTTTTAAATTACCTCACAAAATTGTTAGTTCAAGTAGTTTACTGTAGTACGATTCAGAGCCACCATAGTTACTATACATTACTATATTACATTTACATGCGGGAATTAATATATTTTGAACTGTACGTTAAATAAGATGAAATTAGCCGTATTTCTTTCCTTCACATTATTTTTTACATTACTCTGAGGGGTAGGTCTTAAAAAATTCAATTTTATGGTAATTATATGAATAATACTCTGTATAATTACTGTTTTTTACATTACAGAGGTGGTTGAGGTTGGGTAGACGTTAATAAAATACAATTAAAGTGTTATTTAATAATATAAATATTTCTCTCTAACTTCCGGACGCAGCTGTATCCCTTCTTGCGTCAACTAGCATCTAGTTTCCTCAAATTTCGTCGTGTTTTCCTATGGATTTTACCTCAGAAATCTGCTGTGGTCAAAGAGAACGAGTCAGATGAGTTTGAGTTGCACTTTTCTGGAGTAGCAGACGAACGTTTGGGAATTCTAGCACTCAAAAGCGGCTTCGATCCGTCCGCTATCGCTCCGGGAGCAGAACTGCTGAAGCGCTATATTGGACTTGTGAGTTTTGGATTTTCTCGGCCTGGTCATTTGCTATGCCAGAAATCAGCTCGAGGAAGGCAGGCAGAGATCTCAGCAGAGGCTCTTTTATCTCCGTCCTGCAGTGCCAGTCGTGTGCTTTGAGCTGTGAGTCTCCCAGTAGATTAGCTCGACGCTAATAGAGTCGCGCGCTTTTGTGTTTCTGAAGTGTTTTAATCACCCGCCGCTTAATAATACGCACTAAATCGGAACAGTTTCTCAACTAGAACATTATTGAGAATGGGAGAGAACACGAGGACTAAATGTCGCGGATTTCTAGGTGAATAGGTCGCTTTAAAAAGGAATAAATTAGGTACACTTTTACAACAAGTGTCCTAAATACCCAAATGGAAAAATACTAGGCCCATAGTAATTTATAGTACATTATATAGTATTTTTGAAATATACTATAGCCTACTAAAGTGCTTGGATTAGTATGTTATACAACAACTAATATAAAATAGTTACCCAATAATACTGTATTAAGTTCTCTATACACCATAAAAACTAAAATACTATAGCAATCATTACACTTTATCAGTTCAAGGTAGCATGCTGTAGCATTCATTTCAAAGTGTTGTAAATACTATAGTATATACAGTATAATTGTGTGTGTGGTTCAAAAAGGCTTCATGTGTATCAATATTTGCTTGTTGCGAAAATGGTTTAGAGTTTTCTTTAAAGACTTTAGAAGAATTTATCACAAAATTCTTAGGGAGGATTTTGCTTCCATCTTCATATAGTTACTCACTCCCATATCCTTTAAGTTAGTCCCTTATGTATACTCTGGTATATGTTTTATGTTGCAGATGCCTTTCTAGATGCAACCCAACATTGGGAAACACCAAAATACTCATATATTTTAATAATTACACATTGGTGTTAACATATTTAGCATTCTGGCTTTTTTTCTCTTTAAATTTGGCACTTTGTATCTCATTTTTTGTTTTAAATCTGGTAAAAGTGACATATAAATTTCCAAAAGATCATCCAAACTGACAGAAACTTTTCTAGCAAGTTTATTCTTTCGCAGTTCTTTTCACAACGTTTTCAAGATATAAATTTACATTTCTTCCGTTAATTTTTGGAATTATGAGATACGATTTCAGAGATATGAAACAATAAACATAATTCTGATTATGTCAGAATTGTTAGAGCCTGCATTTGCATTGCAATAACTATTGTTCTAAATTTGTGTATTATGATAAACTTGAAATTGCAATTGAAAATTTCTCAGAATTGCAAAATATAATCTCAAAACTCTGAATTTGACTCACAATTTTGAGTTACAATCTTAAAAAATAAATAGTCAGAGAATTTCAAGATGTTTTGCTTACAATTTAGTGTGTACCTTGAATTTCTGATGAGGTTTTTTTCTGAACTGTGGGGAAAATGTCAGAATTTTGACCTAAAAAAGTGCAATTGGTTGTCATAAAAGACAAATGCCCAAAACCCATTTACATTATCCTTCAAGCAGACCAGTTTGACGATTGGGAACCATTTTAGTGGCCAGAAAACCAATTAGGGCCAATTCAGAACTGACAAATGGCCAAAAGGTCCATTGAAATTCTTCAAATTATGCCAGTTTGACAGGTTCAACCCATTTTTGTGGGGTAAATGTCAGAATTTTGACCTAAAAAGTTGCAGTTGCCTTATTTATTTTTATCCTACATGTTGCAGGAATTAGCTTCCAAAGTTTTCAGACCGACCATGTATGCAAATCAGCCAATACTTATTAACATGCTAATTGGAAAGAGTCTCTTGCTATAGGCTTCTTTACACCATCTGTTTTTTCGGCTGCTGTATTTGACATTGTTGTTTATTAGTTAGATCTAGTCTGAATTTATTGGTTTAATTTAAAGGCGTCATCTTAATGCTTTTGTGCCAGATAAATAGCGTTGTGACTGCATAAAGAGATTAGATTAGCTGATTATGTCATCTACAATGATACCGCTCAAATCGGTAGCTTCAGTTATTAGCTACAATTTGTTAACAACTTGTGACGCTCAAAGTATCTAGTTGTCAGAAATGTTATAAACACCATCATTATGCATGATGTGTCTGTTTATTGCTGCATTTAATGCTATTTTAGTTTGATATCTCTACATTTTTAATAGCAGTTAGTTTGTCCATTGTTTCCACTCATAACCGTAACTTTAGTCTTCATCTATCTGCAATCAATAAATACTAATTGGTCTCTAACATGCTTATACTCGAGCCGACAACTGCATTTATAAGCCCTTTGATGCTTAAGCAAACAAATCACTCATCTTTGTTTACATTTATGACACTGTAAATCTGATTTGTGTGCGATAGCCTGTAGCCTGAAGTGATTAATCTTTATTGCTGAGGCTTGTAAATTTGATAATGGGGCCAGCGAGGCAAGACAGTGTTGTCTGTGTATAATTGTGGCCTCTCTCTGTCTTTTTTTCCCCCATTGATGCCTCATTGCATCATCAGTTTTTATTAGCGTGTGCTCAGATTTGTTTACATCTTAAGTGTTCTGCATCATCTCTAGTCCTGGGTGATGTCAGACTAATTGGTTACATGGATTAATGCTGGTAAGTTCAGATGCTGTTTTGATGTCTAAATGTTCTCGTAATTGTGATTTAGCACTTTCTCAGATTGCTGTTGTTTTGTTTTGCTTTCTTTATCATTTAGGTAGAGGCTTTAAATAAGCATGTTGGCTTTCTGCATCTCTCTGCGTAGTACGTTTTTATTATTTTATTAAGCAGGCTCCTCAATATCGCCCTTTACCATTGGAATTTTGATTGAACATTTAGTTTTATACTATATAAAATATTAGTCATTAAGCTAGTTTATGAGATGACTGATTTGTACCTATTGGGCACCTTGATGTCAAAACGACGTGAAAAAACATGTCAAAAATGCAAATAGACAATGTTAGATGTCAATTTGATGTCAAAAGGAATCAATTGTGTCATCAAATTGACATCGAATAATAATAATTGAATTTTGACGTATTTTTGACACCAATGTTAGATGTCAATTTGATGTTGTTTTGACATCAAGGTAGTTTACATCTGTGTTTCTCAACCACGTTCCTGGAGGACCACCAGCACTGCATGCTTTGGATGTCTCCTTTGCTTGTGTGTGTAGCGCTGTGACCTCACAGCAAGAAGCTCACTGGTTCGAGCCCCGGCTGAGTCAGTTGACATTTCTGTGTGGAGTTTGCATCTTCTCCCTGTGTTTGCGTGGGTTTCCTCCGGGCTCTCCAGTTTCCCCCACAGTCCAAAGACATGTGATGTAGGTGAATTGGATAAGCTAAAATTGTCCGTAGTGTATGTGTGTATGTCCTGGTTCTCCAGATTGGGGGTTAAGTGTTGGGCTAACAACTCGCATCATTAAAAAACAAATAAAACTAGATGTTACGAAACACCAATATGGTGTAGCTAAGCTAAATTTCAACTTCGATATAAATGGCCCTGGGTGTAAGTAAGTAAGTAACAACAAATTGCTGGCCAGAAAACCAACTGATACCAATTCAGAACTGTCAAATGGCCTAAAAACATTGAAATTCTTAAAATTTGTCCAGTTTGACCAGTGTAATCCACTTCAGTGGTTGGGAAAGTCCAGAAAACCAAATGAGGCCAATTCAGAACTGACAAATGGCCAAAACCCCATTGAAAATATTTAAACCAGACCAGGGGAAACCCTTTGGTAGCCAGAAAAGACCAGAAAACAACTCAGGCCAATTATTCAGAACTGACAAATGGCCAAAATCCCATTGAAATTCTTCAGATTAGACCAGTTTGACTCGTGGAAATCATTAGGGTTGCCAGAAAACCAACTGAGGCCAATTCAGAACTGACAATAGGCCAAAAACCCATTGAAATTAATCAAAAGGGGACTAATTTGACCATAGGAAACCATACTGGTGGCCAGAAAAGATCTGCAAACCACTCAACACCAATTCAGAAGTTATCTACTTTGAGCCACCAGATATACAGGTGAGAATAAATGTTTGTTTACAGTTGATTCAACATGTTTTGGAGTCTAATTTCTGTATAAAATGTAAAATAGCATTTTTTTTTCCCCCAGTCATGTAATTTCGATCAGTGCACTGAGATTTAAGTAAATGTCCTTTATATTTCGGTATGCAGTCCACTAAATGAGACTGACAGAGTGTAGTCGCTGCAATCTGCTTGACTTCCTGTTTGAGCTGCATGTTTACATTAGCCTGTTAGCGTGAGAAAGGACAGGTCCACTGTTTCTGAATGCAGCTGACGTGCTCCAGAGGACACATTGTTCACCCCTCGGTCAGAGATTCACAAGAGAAACTGCTATGTCATGCATAAAAAAAACTGGGGTTCGCCATGCTCTGTTTAGTATTACAAGGGCTCTGTTACAAAACCTAGTGAGCTGTGTTGACGTTTACTACTGCCTACGCTTACAGAAAGACAGCATGCTAACCGAAATAAATACAACCTCTGATTTGAAGCGCTGCAAGGAAAATACAAATGGTCTCATTTACTCAAACATTATTGTGTTTCTCTTGTAAATTAAATGCTTGAGTTTGTGTAAAATGTGCAACCTATTAAATAGTGCAGGGTGAATTTTAAACAATCAGTACTCAATAATTGTTGATGTTCACTTACCTGAATCTGTAGTGCACTGTATGCTTTGCATGAGAATTAATGGGGATAGTAAACACTTTTTTTATAATCATGCCGATATGTTGTATCGCTAACATACCAGGCACACATATTGGGTCAAACTAATTTTTTTGTAGATTATTAGAGGCATATTTAGCATTTATCATGCTAATATGGTCAATTGTTAGGATAAAAGGCACAAATATTGGGCCAAATACTTTTTTTTTGTAGATTATTAAAGACAGATTTAGCATTTATCATTCTAATATGTTTTATTTTTAGCAGAAAGCAACAAATATTGGGTCAAATAATGTTTTTGTAGATCATTAAAGGTAGATTTAGCATTTATCATGCTAAAATGATCTATTGCTAGCAGAAAGCACCAAATATTGGGTCAAATAATGTTTTTGTAGATCAATAAAGGTAGATTTAGCATTTATCATGCTAATATACTCTATTGCTAGCAGAAAGCACCAAATATTGGGTCAAATAATGTTTTTGTAGATTATTAGAGGCATGTTTAGCATTTATCATGCTAATATGTTATTTTGCTAGGTTAAAAGCCACAAATATTGGGCCAAATGCTTTTTTTTTTAAATGATTAAAGAAATATTCAGCATTTATTATGCCATTATGTTATATATTTATCAGAAAATGCCAAATATTGGGTCAAATACTTTTTCTGTATATTGTTGTTGGAAGATTTAGCATTTATCATGCTAATATTTTCTATTACTTGATAGCAGTTAGCTAGTTCCAAAAATTTTACTGGTTATTTGGGAAAATACTTTCCATAACATCAACAAATATGTCGTTTATTTATATTTATATGCAATTTTGCCGGCTATAAACAAATACTACAATAATTTATAGTAAATACTGTAGTGTTTTGAACCATACAGTAAAGTACTTAAATTAATCTGTTGAGGTATTTATGTAGTTCCTATGGTAACACAACTACTGTAGTAATATTAACAAATAGCCAATGCTGTAATTTTCTATATCATACTACAATACACCACAGTTTACTGTTGTAAAAACTAATTAAAGTATAGAATAGTATTTATTACAGTGGCAGTGATACTACAGTATGCTGTAGCATTTACTAGCATAGAGTTGTAAATGCTAAAATATATACCATACAACATAATTTACTATGGGAGCCATTTTTTTAAATCACTATAGTATTTACTATAAAGGGCCTCATGGTGGCGCAGTGGGTAGCATGTTCGCCTCACAGCAAGAAGGTCGCTGGTTTGAGCCTCGGCTGGGTCAGTTGGCGTTTCTGTGTGGAGTTTGCATGTTCTCCCCGTGTTGGCGTGGGTTTCCTCCGGGTGCTCCGGTTTCCCCCACAAGTCCAAAGACATGCGGTACAGGTGAATTGGGTAAGCTAAATTGTCCGTAGCGTATGTGTGTGAATGAGTGCGTATGAATGTTTCCCAGTGATGGGTTGCAGCTGGAAGGGTATCTGCTGCATAAAACATATGCTGGATAAGTTGGCGGTTCATTCCGCTGTGGCGACCCCGGATTAATAAAGGGACTAAGCCGAAATGAAAATGAATGAATGTATTTACTATAAACTACTACAAACAATAAAGACAAATAATAGATTATTTTTTGATTAGCTTACAATATTATATATACAGCTCACAAGATTTTAAAACTGAGCCAAAATCTAGTCAATTTTGGCCAATTTAAAGATTATGTTTTAATTGGGCAGATTTGTACCTTCACAAGACATTGAACACGGTGTAAATATTTGCAGTTGTTTGTGCCGGCCATATAAAATATTCACTTATTTGTTTTTTTCTCCCAGGGACCCTAAACAACACACAGCGCGCTGCGGGATCATCCGATGGTTATGATCACGTGTCGCAGGGTCTGAGCGTTTGGGACGTGGACTCATCAATCACAGGCCCACGTGCAGTCCCAAACCCGCCGCGAGCTTCAGAAGATGTGCTGTTATGTTTGTTTTTCCACTTCAAGAGAGCATTTCAGGCTGAACTGGAGGAACGTCCATGTAAACAATGCACATGTGAACGTCGGATACACAGAAAGAAGGTCTCACACTTTATATTTAAATAATTATTCTTTCCCGTAAATATAGTGGATATTTACAGATTAAAAAATATATATATGTTATATATATATATATTTTTGGATATTAGGAAAACATTGAATAATCAAGAGAAATATATTTATCCAACAGTTCTGTCTGGTTCACAAATCTTATAGGCTGATAGCCGTGCAATATTCTGCAATAACAGCACTGGTACAGCTTCTTTACCTTTGTGTATTACTCCACATAGTGACAGCAGATCAATAAACTCACTACAGTTTATTTATAATTTCGGAGATTCAGCACGTTGGCGGCCATCAGCCTGCCATACTGAGCAGAGCAAAGACGGTTGCGCCACAAGATGGCGACAGAGACCGCATAATAAGTGCTTAGGGGAGAAAAACGGGATAAATTTCGAACTACAGCTGATCAAATGATTATAAAACAGGTAAGTGACATTCTAAGTCGATCTCTCTCTCTTTTGTATGTTGTAGTGCTGTATTTATACCATAGTAATCTGGTAGTTTTGGGGTTAATTATTGTGATCTCCCGATTGCAACAGAGATATACTGGGAAATCTCTGTAGACTGATGACATTTCATGCCGTTCAGCCTTATAATCTTAAAACGTGAGCAAAATCACCTGTTTTGTCATCACTTTAGACATTACGCTAGAGAATCATTCAAACACTAGCTCTACAGGGACGTTGGTGAAGTAGCAGCGGTTTCTGCTGCAGACGTCAGCTGCAGATGTGAATGAATGGCAGAAGAAAGCAGTTCCTCATACAAAAGGATTTTGAGACTCTCCGTGTTTGATTTTCTTTTTTATACACAATTATGCCGTCGAACTGTTGTATAAATGCAATATCACACTCGTAGCAGTGCGATATGGCTGTATATTGGCACTGATGGGAGGCGTGCTTTGGAGTGCCTTAATGTCCCACCAGTGACCTTTATCATATTGTGATATTGCTCATATAT
>CAIGQW010054212.1:637984-652789 GCA_903798125.1 Danio choprae
GTTACATTTGATTGTGAAGCTGCTGATTGCCAGCCGCGCGACTCAATTACTGGAGTTTTCTCGTTTGGTGAATGGGAAAGATTCAATTAAAAACTTCAAAGCAGCTCTGCTGAATGGAAGATTGATCCACAGATCTGCTGATGGGCTTGTGTGTGCGTGTGTGTGTGTGTGTGTGTGTGTGTGTGTGTGTGTGTCAACACAGACTTCATTAAGGCTGTTTTAACGAGCATTTGTTTTGATGTCTGGAGAGTCTGCAGGGTCGCGAAGGCGAGTACTACTTCTTAATATGCAAATCAGTTATCGGACGGTTAAAACGTCGAGCTGTACACACTTTAGCAGCTTCTGACAAGAATATAGTGTTTAAAATCTAAGAAAACGTGTAATTTATCAGGGAATATGATTGATTTCAGATCAGTCAGTCAGTAATTGGTTTGTATAGTAGCCTATAAAGACATTGTTTAAAGTTTAAAATCAGAAATACAGCTTGTTTTTTTTTTGCTAATTATACTTTATATATATAAATAAATATTTAAATGCTAATCATGAGTGCAAATTATGTTGTTGCATGTTTATTTTTTTGTCCTAAATACACGTACAGGCTATTTGTAGTGAGAGCTGATCGGGACAGATTCCGCGGGAAACTGTATACGATCATAATTCGCCATTTTTGTTTGCTAACGCTTCACCTCTCATTTGTTAGCATTTCTTAATGCATTTGCTAACATTGGGTAAGTGCAATATATTTTAAGGCATTTATTAACATTTGTTAGCAATAGACTATTAGTAAATTAAATTGTTGTCATTTACTAGGGAATGTAATGGATGGATTGTAAAGGTTTGTATTATTGGAAATATTTTGAAAGACGTTTCAGAGTTGAAAATAACAGAATTATACGGTTATTTTTGTAAAAGTTGTGCTTCTAAAGAGGGCAGCACAGTGGCGCAGTGGGTAGCACAATCGCCTCACAGCAAGAAGGTCGCTGGTTCGAGCCCCGGCTGGATCAGTTGGCATTTCTGTGTGGAGTTTGCATGTTCTCCCCGTGTTGGTGTGGGTTTCCTCCAGGTGCTCCGGTTTCCCCCACAATTCCAAACACATGCACTATAGGTGAATTGGGTAAGCTAAATTGTTTATAAATATTATATAGTGATAGCTGTCGCGGATTTTGCGGGAAACTTAACAATTTTTTTTATTTGTTTGCTAACTCATTACATTGCATTGGTTAGCATCACTTAATGCATTAGCTAACTACAAAAAAACAATATATTTTAAGTCATTTATTAATAATAGTAAATGAAAATACAGTCTTTCATCGCTTGTTTAAGTTGGCTACTGTTAACATGCAACTTACCAATGTATTAATAACGTTAGAAATTAGCATGATTTCTCAGTTTTACCCATTTAATAACTACACTCAAACCGAGAGGACAGTTCAAACAGAGCATCAGAATGGGGAAGAAAGGGGATTTAAGTGACTTTGAACGTGGCATGGTTGTTGGTTCAGGCTGCTGGTGGTGGTGTAATGGTGTGGGGGATATTTTCTTGACACACTTTGGGCCCATTAGTACCAATTCGTGTCAACGCCTCCGCCTACCTGAGTATTGTTGCTGACCATGTTCATCCCTTTATGACCAGTGTGCCCATCTTCTGATGGCTACTTCCAGCAGGATAAAGCACAAATCATCTCAGACTGGTTTCTTGAACATGACAATGAGTTCACTGTACTCAAATGGCCTCCACAGTCACCAGATCTCAATCCAATAGAGCACCTTTGGGGTGTGGTGGAACGGGAGATTCACATCATGGATGTGCAGCCGACAAATCTGCAGCAACTGCGTGATGCTATCATGTCAATATGGACCAAAATCTCAGGAATATTTCCAGTACCTTGTTGAATCTATGCCACGATGCATTAAGGCAGTTCTGAAGGCAAAAGGGGGTCCAACCCCTTTACTAGTAAGGTGTACCTAATAAAGTGAGTGTATATGCACAAAGTATATAGTATATAAATGAGAAACACAATCTTAAAGTGTAATAAAAAAAACAAAAACAAGGCTGCAAATGCAGAGGGTAGCAAGTTTAACATTTTATTTATAATATGATACAAGAATAGTTTGTGCAAGAAATGGATGGGAACGTGGACCTGTACAATATTAACAAAACAAAAAATTGTATTTGTAATGCAATCCAATGGCAAACACACAAAGCACAACACTCAGTTGCTCAGTTTGGCCATGATTGTGTCAAAGGATACATCAAGATCTATATATTTTTTTTTTATACACAACATTTCAGCTTGTATACATATTTATTGGTTGTATAAGGTTATATATGAATATAAAGTGCAAAAACAAGAACACTTACAGTGAAGGCATGGCCCTGAAGTGCTGTATGTGACAATATGTGTGTCGTTGTATTTGTGTGCATGTGTGTGAGACTCCATTCACCTATAATATGGCTGCATGGATAGACTATCATGGACACACTGTCATGCACACAAGTACGCAGACGCACACACTGAATATGGCCTAGGCTGGACCGGTGTCGTATCAAGTTCAACCACTTTCCAGCACGCATCGACGAATTCAACAACATTCGTCTGTTTGCAATACATCTGAGTCTGTGCAATAAGTTGAGTTATACAAATATAATCAATATGAACAGCTGAAGGAAACAACAAAACATGCTAACATCTAAATTTCCCCTTTTTACATTTAAAAATAGACATTATTTGTATTTATATATATATATCGCTCCTTCGGCCTCAGTAAAATAGCACCACAGGGTTGCACCTTTCAAGCCTAGAAATATAAAATTACCTGATAGAAGAACTGAGCGTTGTCTTGCTTTGGGAGAGTAAGGCATTTTTGTCATAAGGATAAGAAAAATACACAAGCATTGTTAGTCGAGGAGATTACACTTTCTTTTTTTAATATCGCATATAATTATACCACGATTTGCCTTCCGTTCGTATGATATCTTCTGATGAGGATGTTTCATTGTAATTATTATTTTGTTTGTTTGTTTTTTTCCTAAAGCAAGCGCGTGTAGCATCACAGTTGCGGTTTATCATTCTGTTAAGAGAACGCGTGTCGTGTCCGTCTCCTGCTGTCCAGTTCATGTTTCCGTGATCGTCCTCCAGCTAGTTTTGCTGCGGGCCCTGGGGAAATGGAGAGGAATCTGTTTTAATGGTTCATTTTAATCGGATCATAGCATATGCACGAGCCAGAGAACATAATGACGGTTCTTTAACACTTTGAAAGACACATGAAAAAATAACACGGTAACCGACTTCATACTTCACTGTTTACATTTTTCTTTTCCTTGTAATTTTAACATTTTAGAATTAGATGTAAACTTGAAAAAGTAAAATATTAAAGTTAAATATTAAAAACATGCAAGGGCATCACGGTGGCGCAGTGGGTAACACAATCGCCTCACAGCAAGAAGGTTGCTGGTTTGAGCTTCGGCTGGGTCAGTTGGCGTTTCTGTGTGGAGTTTGCATGTTCTCCCCGTGTTGGCGTGGGTTTCCTCCGGGTGCTCCGGTTTCCCCCACAATCCAAAGACATGCGGTGTAGGTGAATTGGGTAAACTAAATTGTCCGTAGTGTATGTGTGTGAATGAGTGTTTATGGATGTTTCCCAGGGATGGGTTGCAGCTGGAAGGGCATCCGCTGCATAAAACATATGCTGGATAAGTTGGCGGTTCATTCCGCTGTGGCGACCCCAGATTAATAAAAGGACTAAGCCGAAAAAGAAATTGAATGAATGAATGAAAACATCCAAATTAGAAAAATGTTCTGATTTAAATTGCTTTCTGAAAAAGACAGAATTAGTTTGTGATTGTGAAATTTAAACTCAATTTCCAAGACTAAAGTTAAAAATGGGTAAAAATAAATTAATTAAAATTGAGAGTCACAATTCCAAGATGAAAACTCAGAATAAAAAAAAGACTTAATTCAAAATGTAAAATTATAAAATATATATAAATTCAAGATGTTTACTCAAAATAATAATAATAATAAATTCAGGCAGCACGGTGGCGCAGTGGGTAGCACAATCACCTCACAGCAAGAAGGTCGCTGGTTTGAGCCTCGGCTGGGTCAGTTGGCGTTTCTGTGTGGAGTTTGCATGTTCTCCCCGTGTTTGCGTGGGTTTCCTCCGGGTGCTCCGGTTTCCCCCACAAGTCCAAAGACATGCGGTATAGGTGAATTGGGTAAGCTAAATTGTCCGTAGTGAATGAGTGTGTATGGATGTTTCCCAGTGATGGGTTGCAGCTGGAAGGGCATCCGCTGCGTAAAACATATGCTGGATAAGTTGGCGGTTCATTCCGCTGTCGTGACCCCAGATTAATAAAGGGACTAAGCCGAAAATAAAATAAATGAATTTACTCAAAAAAAATTCCAAGATATAAACTCAGAATCCAATGGTGCGTTCACACCAGACGCACACCAGACATGTAAAGTCAATGCAAAGCCGTGAATAGACATCCTGCGGCGCAATTCGCCTGAACGAGGCGGCGCGAATGACGCGATTTGCTCGAATGAAACGCCCACGTAACCAATCATGAGCTTGATTATAATGTAGTGCCTGTTGTTGGTTTTCTGAGGGGAAATCCTCCTGCCGACACCGGACAACAGCTTATCAAACTGGGCTTGGCTCAGTTTGGAAATACCGCTGAAAGCTTCCATCATCCAGGTAGTTTCTGGAGGAGTTGATAGAGCTGGGTGCACATCTGAAAGGATCTAGTGGACTCAGACACGGCGCCGAATGAATCTACGATGTTTATCAGCCTTCCTAAAGCACATAAAGCACAGCTACTCTCTCAATAACATCCATGTTAGCCATTTAGCAACGAAACTAGAGTCACCAGGCAGACAGAAGCCCCGCCCATAACGAGAATCAAATAGCACAATTTATTTGCGCATGCCGTGTGTGGTGTGAAAACAGCATAAGAGAAAATAAATCATAATTGTACAATGTAAACAAGCCTCTGTTTACTCAAAACAATAAGTCAGAATTCTAAGAGGAAGTAAATCATGATTGATCAACTCTGAAATCTGGACTTTACTATGTTACTTTACATGTTAAGCTGCTTTGACACAATACCTCATTGTAAAAAGCTCTGTATAAATAAACTTGAATTGAATTGAATTGATTGTACGATGTAAACAAGCTTCTATTCACAGTATTATTGAAGAAATGCTAACCGAGTTTGTCCTCTTGCGTTTCCAGCAGTCTGGGTTGAGGCGTTTCTGCTCCTCGGCCAGAGCTTTCGCTTCCATGGTGTACATCCTCCTCTCCTCATTTTTCATCTTCTTCCATTTATCGCCCAGAATCACGCTGATGGCTCTGAGAGAATAAGACACACAAATCTCATTTCAAGAGGAAAGACTGGAGAAAGCTTCATTTCTTGAAGGTACACTTCATCCAAAAATGAAAATTCTGTCATCATTTACTCACTCTCCACTCATTACATACCTTTCATGTCGAACACATAAGAAGATATTTTGAAGAATGTTCAAAATCCATGACTTCCATAGTATTTATTTTTTCCTAATTAAATTGACAGAATAATTGTTTTGGGGGGTGTACTGTCACTTTAAGAAATACTTTAGAAAATATGTGACTGGAATGTTTATTTTTTAAATGTCAATGGCTAACATTCTTCAAAATATCTTCTTTCGTGTTCAACAGTATATAGAAACTCAAGAAGGTTTGGAATTACATGAGGGTGAGTAATTTAATTGACAGAATCTAAATTTTGGGTGTACTATCTCTTTAAGAAATACTTTAGAAATGATGTGATGTTTATTTTCATAATATTTATTTTTTAACTGTCAATGGCTAACATTCTTCAAAATATCTTCTTTCATGTTCCACAGAATAAAGAAACTCACGAAGGTTGGGAATCACATGAGGGTAGGTAAATTGACAGAATTCAAATTTTGGGGTGTACTGTCCCTTTAAGAAATACTTTAGAAAATATGGCACTCGAATGTTTGTTTTTTTCCTGTAATATTTTTGACCATTCTTTAAAATATCTTCTCTTGTGTTCAAAAGAATAAAGAAACAAAAGTTTGGAATCACATGAGGGTAAGTAAGTTGACAGAATAAAAATTTTGGGGTGTACTGTCCTTTAAGACATCCTCTAGAAAATATGGGATTCCTCCACTCACCTGTTGTCTTTCCCGGGGTACATCTGCGTGTACTCCACCCTGTACTTCTTGGCAAAAAGCATGAAGGCATTCATTGGCCGCTTGCACTTTGTGGGCGTGGCTCCAGAGCTCCCTGAGGCGTGGCTGCGCTGTGATTTGCTGCTGGAGGAGTGATGCGTGAAGCCGAGAGCCTCCAGTTTGTCACAGTCGGGACTGACGGCGCCACCGCTGGACTGGGAGGCGCGGCGCTGGCGGGCCATACTGCTCAAAACATACACGGCAGACGAATCCAGAGGCGTGAAGTCGTAACTGTGTGTGTAAGTAGACAATTAATAACACACTCTTGAGTTTAAGCAAATCAAAGCTGCATTTCCCACTCCATACTAATGGCATACTAATGACTAGGGCCAGACAGAATCTGCGGACATTTTTTGCTATTTCTGTGCAGAATTTTGTAAAAAATCTGTGGATTTATGCGATTTTGGGAGTATCATAATGAAAAACTATATATGTTATATATGCTAACAATAACAGCACCTTTACCTCTTGAAAGTATCAAAAACCACCGAGTCGTCACAGTTGATGGCGTCGCGGTGTCCTGGAGGCAAACACAAGTCTCCAACCTGCATGTCGTAACAGGGAATCCCGTGCCGAACAACGGTGAGGCTCGGATAGAAAGAAGACCACCCTAACACACACACACACACACACACATTCAATTAATACTCTGAAAACACATGCATCTTTAAACATTACAGAATAGACACAAACTCCGGCATTTACCTTTATTTTTGACAAAAAATGGATGGTCCAAACTGCACTCTGCGGTCAGAAGTCCTGCCTCAGGTGAACCAGGGTCAAAGGTTAATTTCAGGACAGACTGACCGAATGACACGCTCTCCTCAAAGATGACCAGCTTTAGACCATCAAAGCCGTAGCCCTGCGGGACAGACAAACTTGAATTAATAACTTGCTGCTTATAGGTTTATTCATTAAAGAGCAGGTAACATGAGTTTCTGAAAAATCTCTTATTTGCGGTTTATAACAAAGCTGTCCTTCAATGTAAACACTGCAAAGTTCTTCATCAAAAAAGTGTATTATAATTAAAAATACTGTCTCTGAATCGCCTTAATGATTTATTGTAGTTAAGAATCTTTTGTGTGCATCAACGTGATCAAAGTAAGACATTTGCATAATCCCCGCTTCCCACAAAATACTGTACACTCAGCGGCCACTTTATTAGGTACACTTTACTAGTACTGGGTTGGACCCACTTTTGCCTTCAGAACTGCCTTAATCCTTCATGGCATAGATTCAACAAGGCACTGGAAACATTCCTCAGAGATTTTGGTCCATATTGACATGATAGCATCACGCAGTTGCTGCAGATTTATCGGCTGCACATCCATGATGCAAATCTCCCGTTCCACCACATCCCAAAGGTGCTCTATTGGATTGAGATCTGGTGACTGTGGAGGCCATTTGAGTACAGTGAACTCATTGTCATGTTCAAGAAATGACATTGCGTGTTATACTGCTGGAAGTAGCCATCAGAAGATGGGCACACTGTGGTCATAAAGGGATGGACATGGTCAGCAACAATACTCAGGTAGGTTGAGGCATTGACACGATGCTCAATTGGTACTAATGGGCCCAAAGTGTGCCAAGAAAATATCCCCCACACCATTACACCACCACTACCAACCTCAACCAGAGTGGGACCCAGTGTGGTCTTCTACTGCTGTAGCCCATCTGCCTCAAGGTTGGACGTGTTGTGCAGTCAGTGATGCTCTTCTACATACCTCGGTTGTAACGAGTGGTTATTTGATTTACTGTTGCCTGATTCACTTAAATCTCCTTTCTTCCCCATTCTGATGCTCGGTTTGAACTGCAGCAGATCGTCTTGACCATGTGTACATGCCTAAATGCATTGAGTTGCTGCCATGTGATTGGCTGATTAGAATTTTGTGTTAATGAGCAGTTTGACAGGTGTACCTAATAAAGTTGTAGAGTGTACAAACAATCTAATTGGCCGTTTCATTTCTGATATGGAAATACCAATTAAAAAAGACTTGTTCAGCTGACAAATCAGAGCAGAGTTGAGGATTCCAACATGTTATTAGGACACGTTATAATACTATATGAGCTGCTTTTTAAAGGAAGAGGTGTGCATTGTTACCTTCATTGGGTTAGACTGTGCTCCTCCTTCATCATCAGAGTCTTCATCAGACTCCAGCACATCCTCCGCCTCCTGCCACTCCACATTCGGGCCTTTGTGGAAGCGCAGACGTGTTCCTGGAGGAAAATGGTGATTAAATGAATATTAAAGTGTGAAAGCGTCCTCACTTCCACAGGATACAAATGAACCATAATTGAGGATTATTAGCCCACAGATCTGACTTTTTCGTTAGACTGGCCATTTGTTTTTGTAATGTAAAGTTTTTTAAGATAATTGGGGTTTTTTATTTATAAACATTTATTTATTCTTATTTGATACTCTCCGCTTTTCGGAATACTTGTTTTCTCACAACTCTTGACTTTTTCCTTGGACTTCACAAATTTAGTCTTTTCTTTCTTGGAATTCTGAGGTTAGATTGACATTGGAATTCTGGTTTACATTATGGAATTCTGACATTTCCCTTTGGAATTCTGCTTTACATCTTGAAATTTTGACTGTTCCCTTTGAAATTCTGAGTTTGCGTTTTGGAATTCTGGTTTACATCATGGAATTTTGGCTTTTCCCCTTTGAATTCGGAGTTTACATCTTGGAATTCTGGCTTTGTCCCTTGAAATTCTGGTTTACATCTTAGAATTCAGGTTTATTTTCTTGGAATTCTGAATTCACATCTTAAAATTCTGGCTTTTCCCTGGGAATTCTAGTTTACAATTTGGAATTTTGTCTTTTTCCTATGGAATTCTGAATTTACATTTCTGTTTTTTTCCCCTTGGAATACTGGTTTAAATCTTGGAATTCTGGCTTTTTCTCTTGGAATGCCGAGTTTACATATTGAAATTTTGTTTTTTTTCCCTTTGGAATTCTGGTTTACGTCTTGGAATTCTGGCTTTTTTCCTTGCAATTCTGGGTTTGCATTTTGAAATTCTAAATTAGTTTACATTCTGAATTGAAATCAAATTAAAACGTCAATTGTCTCTCTTATCACACAATAAATGATCATTTTTCCTCACAGTTATGAATATCTATCTAACCATTTAAAAAAAAGTTTTGAATGAATAAAAAGTCCCAATTATCTTTTATGCTTTTTAAACGTAAATGTAATGAAAATAAGCACATAAAAGTTACACTAAACCTGAAATTTTATTACAATAAACCTTCAGCACATGTAAGTGAAAACAGACATGTTGTAGGCAAAGGGTGTGAGGAGCAGAATCTGCTCTGAGGACTCGCTGACCCTCCTGTGACCCACAGACACGCCTGTTTTCCCTTTCACTCGTGCTCATCTGCATTCACAACAGCAGAAGGTGCTGTTCAACACACTTTTTCAAGCCATTCAGAAAACCATTGCGTCACAATACTTCTGTGATCCTTTATCTGTGTGTCTTTACCTTTTAGGAAACAGTGCCAGGCAGTGGAGGGCCAGGAATGAGACCATCCCAGATCATCATCATCAGACAATGAGGACATACAGAAAACTCCTGACTCCGACTCACTGCTGGCCTGTAAATCACACACAAAACATCTATATTATATCTTATTTGCTCTTCTATCAGCTAGAGTCCATCATTAACAGTAAATAACATTACCGAGTCATGTGGCTGCTAATTTTATCAGGAAGCGCCACATAATGAATGCTTTCAGTGGAACTGTAAAAATGATGGCACCGTATAGATGCAGTTTTACATAGAGAAGTGCTGTTATCCTTAAATAAATCTGAAATTTGCTGAAATTAATCCTTGCGCATCCTTTTGAGCATTTTTATTATTTTCATTTCAGCGTATGGGATCATCTTGGCTTCTCAGATTTCTGATCATTAATATTTGAGCCTCTTTTCCTTTCATAAATCGTTTGTACGATACGTATAAAACAAATCTCTCAGAGCAAAAACATTGAAACCCATTAAAAATTTTCATTAGTCCATTTAGTCCCGGCTGGGCCAGTTGGCATTTCTGTGTGGACTGTGCATGTTCTCGTGGGTTTCCTCCGGGTGCTCCGGTTTCCCCCATAGTCCAAACACATGCGCTATAGATGAATTGGGTAAACTAAATTGGCCGTAGTGTATGTGTGTGTGTGTGTGTGTGTGTGTGTGTGTGTGTGTGTGTGTGTGTGTGTGTGTGAATGTGAGAGCGTATGGGTGTTTCCCAGTACTGGGTTGCAGCTGAATAGGCATCTGCTGCGTTAAACACATGTCTGAATAGTTGGTGGTTCATTCTGCTGTGGCGACCCCTGATAAAAAGGGACTAACTGAAGGAAAATGAATGAATGAATGAACTGAGAAATCTATTTGTGTACTTTCTGTTTCTGATCATTGACATATCCAAAACTGTAATAATCTTAACATTGTATTTATTTATATTTTGATGTTGGAACATAGTAGTTAAGGACACTTCATATAAAGTGGAACCAAGTTTTAAGATTAATAAAACTATTAATGTTGCATTAGAATAGTCTAATAGCAAGCAACAAGTGAAACGATAAATCTGGGCCTTCATAACTTCACACAACTCTCCCGAAACATCTCAACTCTTTTATGAAATGACTGTGTGTGTGTGTGTGTGTGTGTGTGTGTGTGTGTGTGTGTGTGTGTGTGTGTGTGTGTGTGTGTGTACCCGTGTGCGGCGGCGTTCTCTCATATGGCTGCGGGCAGGACTGGGGGCGCTGCTGGAAGACAGAGGAGGCCTAGCATAGGAATGTAAACTGCTACTGCTGGAGAAGATGTGGACAGGAGAAGACCTGTAATGATGACAGTACATCGTCAGTACACTATTTATTTATTTATTTATTTATTTATTTTAGTGCTGGGCAAAAATTAATCGTGATTAATCGCATCCAAACTAAAAGTTTGTTTTGCCATAATTTAAGTCTGTGTGTATTGTGTATATTTATTATGTATATGTATAAATACACACATGCATGCATATATTTGAGAAACTATTAGATATTTAGATATAAAATATATGTGTATATACATTTAAATATCTAAGTAACAAAATAGTTTAGTTTTTATGGATGTGTGTAACACATATAGCTAATAAATATATATAATACACATATATCAAAACAAACTTTTATTTTGGATACGATTAATCGTGATTAATCTTTGCTCAGCACTAATTTATTTATGTTTTAATCAGCAGCATTGGCTATATTTATGGTGACACTTGTAGTAAATATTCAATATATAATTTACAATCATAATTTGTTTCTTAATCGTTCATTTCCCAACAAAAGATTATAAAATAATAATAATAAAAGTAAAAAAATCGGCATACTGGCACTTAGGCTAAAGTAGCGGTGTGCTGATTTTTTGGACTTTTTCTGTTGTGTTTGGCTTGAGTCGAGCACCTACCTTTAAGATTTTCCTAGATGTGCGCACACTGATGTTATTGTGCGCACAATAATGTAGATGTAGATGTGCGCACACTGATGTTTAAAAGTGATATAAGTTGCTTCACAGTACACAGTTCAGGGTTCCCACTCTCATGAACCGCACATTCAAGGACTTTTTTTAAAAGCACCATTCATTTTAAATCACACCCCCAGCATATGTAGCGCCATTAAAGCCCTTACTCTACTTAACATTTTACTTACGTTTACTTAATAATGTCAGAGTAACTTTAATAAAAAATTGACCATTTTAAACAGTCATGCTCAAAGAACTGTAATAAAACTGTTGAATTCATTACTGGTGATATTCAAATGCAGTTTCTGAAATATTGATCAAATGTGCATCATGTCAGTGTTATTATACTGTTGTTATTATATTGTTCAAATGAACCCGTAAACAAATTTAATTTAAAATTGAATTCAAGGACTTTCAACGTCTTGTGTTTGTTTTTTTTAAGTACTTTCCAGGCCTCGAGTCCATACAGTATGTTTGAAACTCAAGTACTTTTAGTGTGCAGTTGTAGGATCATGCTGACCGGGTGTGAGGGGCGTTCTGGAGCAGGGGGCTTTGAGGGCTGGTGGCGATGTTGGCCAGTTCGGTCAGCCAATTTGTGTGCGAGTCGCTGCCGGGCCCTTCCTCGTGATGAGACACACCCGGCACCAACTGGAACACGCCGGAGGCCAACTGGTCATCCTGCACCTCCTGCAGCTCAGGCAGGTCATCTGGGAGACAAAAGTAAGTTAGGGGCCGTTCACACACAGAATGCACTTTTCCTCTCCAATGTGCTACTTTTCTATTGTTTTTCAATGTAAACACGCTTTATGGACATGTTTGACCATTATGAACCTCCGCACAAGTGAGCGCAGTGTTTTTTAGATGCCGTTGGTGGTCATACTTCATTTTAAAGTACAATTCTCGCTATTAATAAACTATTAACTATGACTTTTGCTTAAATAAACTCCTAATTTTCTGCTTAAATAGTTATTAAGGTAGTCATTGGGTTTAGGTATTGGTCGGATCTGGGATGTAGAATGAGATCATATTTTTATCAGTACTTTCTTTCTAATAAACAGTTAATATCTCAATAATATTCAGGTAATAAGCCAGTAGTTAATGGTGAGAATTAGTACTTAAACCTAAAGTGGTACTAAAAAAATACTGTATGTTTATATTCTTTTATTGCAGCTTATTTCAGTTTTAAAACCAAACAAATTTGGGGTCCCACTTTATAATATGTACTAATATGTGCCTCTGGCCGTAAAGGCTGATCTATATGGTAGTTACCTGACCTCTAATATGGCCTGGTGTATAAATATATAGTTTTAATAGCCCATGTGTATAATAAAAGAAGATTTATAGCTAATAGTGTCTTGTTGGCCTGATTAATCTATTCAATTCAATTCAAGTTTATTTATATAGCACTTTTTACAATGTAGATTGTGTCAAAGCAGCTTAACATGTTCTAGTAAAGTCCAGATTTCAGAGTTAAGTTTAGTTCAGTTCAGTGTGGTTTAAGTTTCACTGCTGAAAGTTCAAACACTGAAGAGCAAATCCACCGAAGCGCAGCTCCACAAGTCCCGATCCGAGCAAGCCAGTGGCAACAGTGGCGAGGAAAAAAAACTTCACCGATTGACGAAGTGAAGGGAAAAAAAAACCTCGAGAGAAACCAGGCTCTGTTGGGCACGACCATTATCTACTGTACATTCAACAAACATGCATTATTCTTTAATACAACAACACATTATTCAGACAGTTTCTTGAATGTAAACGATGATCTTTACAAAGGTAAATGAAGAACTGGTTATTTCAAGTATAGTGTTAATAAAGGGTCATATTTGATGTATTTGAGGTGAAGAGAGAGTGAGCAAACAGTTTGTAGTTTATATTAGCGTTGCTATATGATCAGCCAATATTGTCTTAAATAGCCCCGAGGCCTGCACTTTATTTTGAAAAATACAACAAAAAAAGTGTCTCGTGTAACCTAGATGGCAGCCTTTTTTGTGTTTTATATACTGTTGTTCTGCCCTGCATACATTTTATTAGTACCTCTTACATGTTAGAATTAGTTTTCAGACAGATGCAAAAATACCCAGCAGGTTTTCTATAACCTATATCTATATATACTCTATATAATTCTCACCCTTTTGCTGCTTTATTTGTATTAGATGACTTAATTTTAATATTTTATGCATGTTTTCATTGCATTTACAAAAGTAATCTAAAAGTAATCAGATTACACATACAATGCATAATGTAGTTACATTTTTATCGTGTAATTTGTAACCAGTAAGACACTTGCATTTTTAAGCAGACTAATTTATTAGATGACTGTTCATTTTAAAGGATATTTTTATGGATGTTTTCATTGCATTTACAAAAGTAATCTAAAGGTAATCAGATTACACATACAATGCATAATGTAGTTACATTTTCTACCATGTAATTTGGAATCAGTAACATGCTTCAATTTTTAAGTAGGCTAATCTGTATTAGATGACTTTAAATTAAATTTTTATTGTTTTTTTTTTTTTACAATTTGTAAATTTTACATTTACAAAAGTAATCTAAAAGTAATCCGATTACACCTAAAATGCAAAATGTAGTTACTAAATTTTTCATTAGGCAATTTGAAATCAGCAACATACTTGCATTTTAAGTAGACTAATCTACATTAAATTACTTAATTTTAAAGGATATTTTTATGCATGTTTTCATTGCATTTAGAAAAGTAATCTAAAAGTAATCCGATTACATCTCAAATGCACAATGTAATTACTACATTTTGTCATTCAATTTGGAATCAGTAACATACTTCAATTTCTAAGTCAACTAATCTATAATAGATGACTTCACTTTAAAAGATATTTTATACATGTTTTCATTGCGTTTACAAAAGTAATCTAAAAGTAATCCAATTACACCTAAAAGGAACAATGTAATTACATTTTTTACCATGTAATTTGGAATCACTGAGATACTTGCATTTTTATGTAGACTAATTTATTAGATGACTGTTAATTTTAAAGAATATCTTTATGCATGTTTTCATTGCATTTACAAAAGTAATCTAAAAGTAATCAGATTAC
>CAIGQW010054212.1:659652-672929 GCA_903798125.1 Danio choprae
TATATATAATTATAATATATACTTTTAATATATATTTAATCTATTTATACATAATTTACGGACATTATAGTTTTTTATAGTCTTTATTCATTAATATCATCATTAACCACTCTGCCTTTATTTAACATCAATATGACAAATGTTTTGACAGAAATATACAATGTGGGTGTTTTGTTTTATTTTATTTTGCTAATTGTTAAAGGAATATCCTAATATTTATTGCACTTTTGCATACTACATAATGTTATGTATATTCCCAATACACATACTTCTTAATCATTCATTCATTCATTCATTCATTCATTCATTCATTCATTTATTCATAGAACAAACCTTTCTAAATGCTAAAACACTCTTTCCAAAGTTTGTGTGGCTGTAACTCAACAAATATAGGTCACACTTTACAATCATCAGTTAATGTATTTACAAACATGAAGTGATTATGAACAATACTTGTACAGCATTTATTAATCACAGTTCAACATGTACTAATGTATTATTAACATCCAAATGCGTGCTTGCTAACATTAGTTAATGCACCGTGAGTTATAATGAACTAGCAATGAACAACTGGATTTTCATTAACTAACATGAACAAATACTGTAATGCATGTACTGTTCATTGTTTGTTCATGTTAGTAAATGCATTGACTAATGCAACCTTATTGTTAAGTGTTAACGAAATATAATCATGTATTATAGACGTCAAAAATTTGAGCCAGGGACATCTGGTTGACTTGACACAGAATGACCATATATAATTTATTTATAATAATAATAATACGTTACCTAAGCATTTGACGCTGTCCATGGCGTATGCCGAAGCCGCTCGTGGTTTGTTGGTGACGAGAGCCAATTCTCCAAAATACTGCCCTCTGGAGCATGTGGCGATTTCCACTTCTTCATCTTCAGTATCGTTTTTTGACTAAAAGAGAGTGGATTTTCAGGTAAATGGAAGATTTATTAGGATGTATAATGAGCTGAATTGTGCCTGTGAACCACCTTGCTCCTCTTGATAGTGATTCTAACGTGTCCCGACTCCACGATGTAGAAACAATCTGCCAAATCCCCCTGTGGAAACAAAATGCTCGAACATTTAAAGGAGGTTGTTCACCCAAAAGTGAACATTTCCTCAGGCTTTACAAGCTCTCAAGTGAATTTCTTTCTTCTGTTGAACACAATAGAAGATATTTTGAAGAATGCTGGAAATATCAGACATTGACTTCCATGGTAGAAACAAAAAAATACGATTTACTTTTGGGTGAACTGTCCCATTATCCCTTATGTGTTGTTGGGGATGTTTTCATCCACTCTGGGGTGATTTTGGGTCTTAATTTGGCCGTAACGTTCTCTGTGTTTCAGCTAGTGGAATGATATTGGTGACGAATCATATTTCTGACACATATTTTGGGAAAATGCTTTGAATTTCAAAATAAAACCTCAACGATACACTCGACGATACGCAAATGTACTACCCTTCTGTTATGTTCGGGATGAAAACATTCACTAAACTAATCTGCTGTAAAAATGCATTAGATAAATTCATTCATTCATTCATTTTCTTTTCGGCTTAGTCCCTTTATTAATCTGGGGTCGCCACAGCGGAATGAACCGCCAACTTATCCAGCATATGTTTTAAGCAGCGGATGCCCTTCCAGCTGCAACCCATCACTGGGAAAGATCCACACACACACACACTCATTCACACACATACACTATGGACAATTTTAACTTACCCAATTCACCTATAGCGCATGTCTTTGGACTGTGGGGAAAACCGGCGACCTTCTTGCTCCGATCATGCTACCCACTGTGCCACCGTGAGGCCGCATTAGATAAATATATTTACAATTTTTTGCATTAATCTGTTAATCAACCTCAGTCCTGATCAAAACTACTAAATGTTTTTAAAAATTATAGAATTTTTACTCTTTATTTGGCAAATTCATTAATGACGTCACTGATTTGGTGAACAAAAACACACGAAATTGCATATTTTCAATATAAGAAGTAGTTGTGGACTGGATTTTTTAACCTTTTATCACAGTCTTGGACATGTGAAGGGTCAGTAACAACATTGGCTTTGATGCATTGTCAGTTTTTGTGCAGCATAAGATTTCTTTCTCCCTAATTTACTGTTTGTGGCTGTTTTGCCCCATTGACGTCCATTATAACCAATCTTTTTGATTGCAAAACCATATAATCATGCATTTTTGAATGTTGGTGGTTTTCCCTGTTGGGAAGAGGTCAAATTTGTGACTTTACTGTTGGCACTATTAACCCTTTAGGTAGGCCTGTGCAAAAAAAAAAAAAAAAAGCGTAGTTTTTGGATTTTATATGGAGTTATATGGCGTATAACAGCAAATTAAAGTGTGTGTCTGTGAGTGTGAGACTGACCTTTGCGCACTTACCTTGTGTCTGAGAAAATTAAAATATGCATCTCAGCTCTCAGAACTACACGGAGTAAACAAAAACAAAGACTGTGTGTTTATGCACCGGCTGCCTTCTGTTGTTGAGAAGTGTGGACGGCCTCCGGGTGTAATGCTTGTGTTTGGAACACAAGCATTTGGAAATTAAACAGTGGCAATAATGAAGCCAAAATGAGCACAACCGGCCAACAAAATAAAGATAAGGAGCAAAAAGTGCACTTGCGGATCTGTTACAGCTTTTGAGATTGAAATAATATGTGAAAATTATATTTTAGTGTTTTTTCCAGCCCTAAGCATTGCAGATAAATGCTAAATGCAGATACAATGTAAAAGATTCATTTCACAGTTTCAGTGATTACAACTTCTGATAGTCTAACATCATAAGCCAACATTCATTCAGTCAGTTTCCTTCAGCTTAGTCCCTTATTTATCAGGGTTCGCCACAGCAGAATGAACCGCCAACTGTTCAACCATATGTTTTCAATTTAGTTCATTCTGTTCACCTATAGCACATGTGTTTGGACTGTGGGGGAAACTGGAGCACCCAGAGGAAAGCCACGCCAACACGGGGAGAACATGCAAACTCCACACAGAAATGCCAACTGGCCCAGCCGAGACTCGAACCAGCGACCTTCTTGCTGTGAGACGACAGTGCTAGCCACCGAGCCAACATTTTCTGTAAAATAAAAATACTGGTGTGGAGTTGACTCTAACCTGAGCAATGATCTGTTCCCCGCCGTTGTACACTTTGGTCGACAAGACATCAACAACCTTCATTCTCTCTGAAACCTAAAAGAAAACAAGAGCACTTACATGAGATCAACTAGTATAACCACCCAATAACTGAATAAATATGAAGTGTGTGTGCTCAGACCTCCAGCGACGTGAGCAGTGGAAGCGTCCCGATGAAAGCTTCATACATTTTTCTTTTCTTTGCGTTGTTCTTTACGATGATCCTTCTGAATGTCAACCGATCCTACACATATTTCAATTAATAATATTTTCATATTTTTTTATAAAGGCCTGTAGCCATTATAGAATAGGAATTACAGTACTTTCTATGACCAGCAGAGGTCGCTCTAACATCAACAACACAGAGAATGAGGAAGGAATTTAGCATAAGGTTTTACTGCAGAATTAATAATATATAGTCTTTTCCCCCCAGAATGAATCACAACACTTCAATTCCCCACTGTCATTTGCGTTGTATTCATTGAACTACATTTTTATTTTGTTAGCTTAGCAAAGGAAAAGTCCTAAAAGTCCTATTCAGTTTTTTCCTGAGGCTAATATTAAAACCGTATCTTCTCCTTCATCGATATTAGTGACATTACAAATGTTAGCCATCAGTGAAGAAACATGTTATATACGTAGTAACAACATACTGATTTGTGTTTAACTGTGTTAAAACATGTAAGCCATGTGTCAAAACATGCTAATTCCAGATAGCAACATGTTAGCATCATGCTCAATCAGTTAACCATGCTAGCAGCATGTTGAGAAAGTTCAAAACATATAGCAACATACTTAAACCTTAAAAGCTGCTAGCAACATGTTACATTAAACACATTAAAGCACAGGATTACATGCTAGAAATGTGGTATTAACACGCTAATAAATGTTAGCAATGTTAGAAACATATAGCACTTTAATGCTAACAACATATTAAATGTAACAAACACACATGATCCAGATTTATAATAACAAATGTGTTAACCATGCTAACAACATGCTACTTTAAGCCTAAACTATTAAATAATAAATAAAAATCATGCTCATTATAGCAACATGCTAAACATGTTACCATGTGTTAAAATATATTCATGGTTTATAGACAACGTGTGAATTCAAGCTAAAATGTTAGCCATATGTTAAAACATGTTTGCAATTTATACTAACCATGTGTTAACCATGCTAAACACATGTTAACAACATGTTAATTTCGAAGCTAAACATGTTAGCCATGTTAAAACATGTTTGCAATTTTAGACTAACAGTGTTAAATAATGCTAAACACGTGCTTACATGTTCATTCAAAGCCAAACATGTTAGCCATATCTTAAAAACATTTGTGTTAACAATTTGTTAACATGATCATGCTAACAAAAAGCTAAATAGGATAGCCATATGTTAAAACATGTTTGTGATTTATACTAACGATCTGTTAACAATGCTAAACACATGCTAACATGGTCATTTAAAGCTAAACATGTTAGCCATATGCATGTTTGTGATACTAAACACGTCAACAACATGCAAATTCAAGCTAACATGTTAGCCATAGCCTATGATAAAACATTTGTGAATTGTGGTTTATACTGACAAAGTGTTAACCATGCTAAACGCATGGTAACAACATGTTAATTGAAAGCTAAACATGCTAATCATGTTAGCCATAGGTTAAAACATATCTGTAATTTATACTAAAATGTGCTAACTCATGCTAAACACATTCTAACATGTTAATTGAAAGCTAAACATGTTAGCCATATGTATGTTTGCGATTTTATACTAAAAATTTGTTAACCATGCTAACAACAATTTAATTCAGTTCGAGCCTCAACAGTCCAAACAATTAATACTGCCAAATTGTTAAAGGTTTTAAAATTATGTTCATGCTAGCAAATAGCTAAATATGTTAGCCACATGTTAAAACATGTTCCTGATTTATTTGAACAATGTTAACCATGCTAAGCACATGCTAATTCAAGCTAACAACATTAAAACCATCCTAAAACATGTTACCCATGTGCTAATGCTACTTTATTGAGTTTTCCTAGCTTCTCTAAGCTCTTCTAAACCATTTTAGATGTTTAGATCATCAAGTATTTGTGTTCTGTGTGTTTTCAGATTCACTCACGAGGCACCACAGGGCTCCGGGTGAGGTAGCAATGATGGTTGCGGCCCTCGGCGTGTTGTACATCAAGGCCAGCTCTCCGAAACTGCCACGGTTGTCATATGAGCCCACAGTCCGCGTGGTGCCATCCGCTTTCAGCAGGATCTCAAACATCCCCCTGCGTGACAAACCAAGGTTAGTCATTCATTCATTTTCCTTCGGCTTAGTCCCTGTTTTATCAGGGGTCACCACAGCGGAATGAACCGCCAACTACTCTGGCATACAGTTGAAGTCAGATTTATTCATCCTCCTGTGAATTCTTTTTTCTTTTCCAAATATTTCCCAAATGATGATTAACAGAGCAGTGAATTTCTCACAGTATTTCCTATAATATTTTTTCTTCTGGAGAAAGTCTTATTGGTTTTATTACGGCTAGAATAAAAGCAGTTCTTAATTTTTTATAACCATTTTAAGGTCGATATTATTCGCCCCCTTAAGCAATGATGTTTCCGATTGTCTACAGAACAAACCACTGTTATACAATGACTTGCCTAATTACCCTAACTTTACACTAATTAACCTAATTAAGCCTTTAAATGTCACTTTAAGGGCCTCACGGTGGCGCAGTGGGTAGCACGTTTGCCTCACAGCAAGAAGGTCGCTGGTTCGAGCCTCGGCTGGGTCAGTTGGCATTTCTGTGTGGAGTTTGCATGTTCTCCCCGTGTTGGCGTGGGTTTCCTCCGGGTGCTCCGGTTTCCCCCACAAGTCCAAAGACATGCGGTATAGGTGAATTGGGTAAGCTAAATTATCCGTAGTGAATGAGTGTGTGTGGATGTTTCCCAGTGATGGGTTGCAGCTGGAAGGGCATCCGCTGCGTAAAACATATGCTAGATAAGTTGGCGGTTCATTGCGCTGTGGCAACCCCAGATTAATAAAGGGACTAAGCCGAAATGAAAATGAATGAATGTCACTTTAAGCTGAATCCTAGTATCTTGAAGAATATCTAGTCTAATATTATGTGCTGTCATCGTGGCAAGGAGAAAAGAAATCAGTTATTAGAAATGAGTTATTAAAACTATCATGTTTAGAAATGTGCTGAGAATAATCTTCTAGCCGTTAAACAGAAATTGTGGAAAACATACACAGAAGGGTCAATAATTCAGACTTCAAGTGTATATTTCACGCAGCTTTTAGTTTGTCTTTAAAGCTTTTGTTAGTTTGGTTTTTACTGTGTGAACAGTTGTTCAGCTGTTATATATGTAGTTTCCGTTTTAGCTTTAGTAATTCAAGTTGATCAGAGTTAACAACACATTCAGCGTCGACCCGAGCACAGTGTTGGGACAGTTTACATTAACTCTTGCCAACTCTCACTGGCAGAGCTGTGATACAAACAAAACTCTACTGGCTGTTTCTTAAAAAGAAGAGGAGCTGCTGTATGTCCCGTCCTCTCTTCATGTTTCCGTTTCAGTAAAAATGCACATTTCAAAGCACGTCAGAGGGCTTTAAACAGCAGTATTGTCACAGCATAAAGATGAATGTATCAAACCTCTCGATGACGTAGAAGTTGTCGCCGTCGTCGTCCTGGTCGATAATGTGGTCTCCGCTCACCACTACTTTCTCAAACATGGCGTCCAACACCTGAGACATCTGCTCCTGTTGTGTCGGAGGACAAAATAGAGGATTCAGCCATCTTCATTGTGTCCATCATGCATGTATTTGGGTTTGTTTACAGGGTGACTCAAACTAAAAACCTATTTTTGTTGCTTACAATAAAATACATGTTAACTACAATAAAATATTTTAAAACTAGTTTATTGACTAAAATAAGTAATACTAAAATTACATTAACATTTAATTAAAAAGAAACGACACACACGTGTTCATATATTAATAAATAAATGCAATCACAGTTATAATAAAACATGAACAAGGTAATTATTGTATTTTTAAACTATTAAAAAAAATTGTTAATTGAAGCTTAAATAAAAGTATGAGATTTAGATGTGTTAAAATGTTTTTGGCATTTGAAAGACAAACTGAAATACATAAAAATAAAATAAACCTAAATTACATCTAAATAATAATAATAATAATAATAATAATAATAATAATAATAATAATAAACAACCAAAAAACTAATAAAGATGAAAAATAAAGTGATGAAGGGCAGCACAGTGACTCAGTGGGTAGCGCTCTCGCCTCACAGCAAGAAGGTCACTAGTTCGAGCCTCGGCTGGGTCAGTTGGCTTTTCTGTGTGGAGTTTGCATGTTCTCCCCGTGTTGTCCAAAGACATGCGCTATAGGTGAATTGGGTAAGCTAAATTGTCCGTAATCTATGTGTGTGAATGAGTGTGTATGGATGTTTCCCAGTGATGGGTTGCGGCTGGAAGGGCATCCGCTGCGTAAAACATATGCTGGATAAGTTGGCGGTTCATTCCGCTGTGGTGACCCCAGATTAATAAAGGGACTAAGCCGAAATGAATGAATGAATAAAGTGATGAGCACTTATTGAAATGAAGCTAATATTAAAATATAAAATTACTGTAACAACACAAAAATAAGCTCATTAATTCTAATTCAGTCATTTCAAGTAAAATAATTGAAATAAAATCTTTAGGAAACTATAGATCTGTAGATATAATCTATCGATTTTTTTTAAAGTAATTATTTTCTAGTAGCTTGTGGCATATGTTAATGATTTGCTTTAAATGCATGATTAGGCTAAAATGCTGGTTTGTCATAACCCAACATTGGGTCAAATATGGACAAATTCATCCATTGGTTTCATTTATTCATTTTCCTTTGGCTTAGTCTCTATTTCAGAAGTCACCACAGCGGAATGAACTGCCAATTATTCCACCATATGTTTTACGCAGGCAACACGGTGGCGCAGTGGGTAGCACAATCGCCTCACAGCAAGAAGGTCGCTGGTTCGAGTCCCGGCTGGGTCAGTTGGCGTTTCTGTGTGGAGTTTGCATGTTCTCCCCAAGTTCATGTGGGTTTCCTCCGGGTGCTCCGGTTTCCCGCACAAGTCCAAAGACATGCGCTATAGGTGAATTGTGTAAGCTAAATTGTCCGTAGTATATGTGTGTGAATGAGTGTGTGTGGATGTTTCCCAGTGATGGGTTGCAGCTGGAAGGGCATCCGCTGCATAAAACATATGCTGGATAAGTTGGCGGTTCATTCCGCTGTGGCGACCCCAGATTAATAAAGGGACTAAGCCACAAAGAAAATGAATGAATGAATGAATGTTTTACGCAGCAGATGCCCTTCCAGCCGCAACCCAGTACTGGGAAACAGTTTAGTTCATCCAATTCATCTATAGCACGTGTTTGGACTGTGGGGGAAACCGGAGCACCCGGAGGAAACCCACGCCAACACGGGGCGAACATGCAAACTCCACACAGAAACATTAACTGGCCTAGCCGGAACTCAAACCAGCGACCTTCTTGCTGTGAGGCGACAGTGCTAACCACTGCGCCACCATGCCGCCCCCTCCATTGGGTTAAAAAACTGTAATTTCTAAAAACAAAAAGTGTAATTTAAATACAAAAAAACTAACCCAACATTGGCTTACAACAACCCAGCATTTTTAGGGTGCAAACATGATGCTAAACTGAAGAAAATCATCTATTGGACATCTGACCTGGTCCAGGTTTTTGAACAGCAGGATGTCTTTGCAGGCTTCCTGTAGTCTCTGTCTCTGCTCGTCTGTTTTGGGGTAAGTGACCTGAGCACAGACAGCAAAGCATTGTGGGAAACCGGCCAGCAATAACTGAGCAAAAGCAGCGTCTGCGGTTTGGAGAGTCCTCTTACCCTCGGCTCTCGCTCCTCTTCATCCTCATCAGGGTTGTACGCCTCCGCACAGACTGTCCAGAGAGACACAGAAAATACAGGAAGGATTAGAGAGGAAAAAACAAAACCTGAACCTGTCTAGACAAAGCATTACCGCGGAACTGAAATACGGAGCTTTCAGCAACCCAAAATCAACACAAGCATGTTTTTCGGTGGAGCACAAAAGGAGATGTTTAGTAGAATGTTCAAGCTGCTCTTTTGCAAACAGAGCTCAAATGAAGCTTTTCTTTAGTAAATCGTTTGTTAAGTAACAAATAAGTCACAACTAACTATAAATTATTTAAAAAACAAATTAAATATAATTAAAGTCTTTTGCTAATAGGTTTACTAAATAAAGATGATGAAAGCACATACAATTGATCATACTTAAAGCAAAAATGCATGTGGGTATATTCTCAAATCTAAAATAAATGTAATTAAATCAAAAAAATTACATTGATTTATTAATGTTGCCATGGCAAATATCAGAAATATGTCAAAAATTAACTACAAGTGAACTAAACTAATATTGAAATAAATAAGATAAACCTATTGAGCCATGTTCAAAAACAATAATAATAATAATAATTTATGAAATAAAAATATAATAGGGCATCACGGTGGCGCAGTGGGTAGCACGATCGCCTCACAGCAAGAAGGTCGCTGGTTCGAGCCTCGGCTGGGTCAGTTGGCATTTCTGTGTGGAGTTTGCATGTTCTCCCCATGTTGGCGTGGATTTCCTCCGGGTGCTCCGGTTTCCCCCACAGTCCAAACACATGCGGTATAGATGAATTGGGTAAGCTAAATTGTCCGTAGTGTATGAGTGTGAATGAGTGTGTGTGGATGTTTCCCAGTGATGGGTTGCAGCTGGAAGGGCATCCGCTGTGTAAAACATATGCTTGATAAGTTGGCGGTTCATTCCGCTGTGGCGACCCCAGATTAATAAAGGCACTAAGCCGAAAAGAGAATGAATAAATGAATAAAACTAAAATAGATGTTCCCGAATCTACAATAAATATAATTACATCAAACCCAAGATTAATATATTAATGCTGCCATGGCAACCAATTAAAATAAGTAAAAACGAACTATAAGCAAACTAAATCTAAAAACCTATTTAGTAATATTCAAAAGGTTCAACAAAATTACAAAAGCAGATAACAAAATAATTCAACTGAATATCATTAAGCTTATTTAAACTCATTTATGCATCAGAATACAAAATAAGCTAATTTATTATACTCAATATACACTAAAAATGGTAAGTTGTTTTAATGATGAGTCAAATATCAACAAGCCCAGGGTTATGTTCATTTTTATTTAGAATTTTGGACATTTTTTTGCCCTAACGTTGAGTTTGTCCACATTTGACCCACCCAACATTGGCTTAAAACAACCCAGCATTTTGGAGTGTAGCAGTATGAACTGCCTCATGCTGCTTGTGTGAAGTAGTTGTATGAACTTCTTTACAATGCTTCTATCCTTCACTGTAAAGAAAACAGAAGCTCAGACATTCTGCTAAATGTCTCCTTTCATGTCCCACAAATGAAATGCACATATTTTGATGAACAATCTCAGAAAGGTTTGAGTGAAATCTGCTCCAGCTGCTTGCAGTGTTGTTTTCTGCCTGTGTTACACATGTAGAGAGAGAGATAAGAGGTTTAATGCTCTCCTCTTCCACACGCCTCCAGTATTTCTGCTATAAATACCAGCGCAGAGAGACGAAAAGACCAGGATCTCCACCGTCTAGATCAATAATCCACTCGCAGACCAACGAGTGCTGGGATTCAGGGCCAGGAACCGTCTAGACTCAGCTAACTCATGCAAAACTCACCAACATTTGGACTGTAATTTCAGGTAAATCTTAAAGGGATAGTTCACCCAAAAACGAAACGTCCCTGTTCGTTCACTCACCCACAGGTCATCCAAGATGCAGGTGACTTTATTTATTCAGTAGAACATTTCAAGCTGAATCTGTGGTGGTTGGTGATTGATATAATGGCAGTGAATGGTGACAGGTTTTTGAGATTAAAATTAAACACATATAAACGAGTCCAAATCAATTGTCAATGCTCCTGTCATGTATCATGACATGGCTTATGTCATGATACACTGAGGTCTACTGTAGCGAAGATATTAAACATTATTTACAATATTATTAGCTTATTGTTACGTGGGTTTGTGTTTTCTTTTGTATTTAGTTTGTTTTGGTATGGTTGTGTGCTTTTGTGCGCTTGTATGAGTTAGGTGGAGTTTTGTGCACGGCTTGTCCGGATTGGATGGCACTGGTGACGTCGTTGGGATTCCCCGTATATAAAGCTGACGGTAATGGCGGCTCAGTATCTCTCTCTCTCTCTCTCTCTCACACTCTCTGGCTGGCGTATCGCTCCGCAGAGCGCTCTTATTATTGTTGTGTTTTTGTTAACGTTCGATTATTTTGTACTTGTAATATGTTAACTATTTTGCTTCGTTTGTTTATGTTGAGGGCAGCACGGTGGCGCAGTGGGTAGCACAATCGCCTTACAGCAAGAAGGCCGCTGGTTCAAGCCCCGGCTGGGTCAGTTGGCGTTTCTGTGTGGAGTTTGCATGTTCTCCCCATGTTCGTGTGGGTTTCCTCCGGGTGCTCCGGTTTCCCCCCACAGTCCAAAGACATGCCCTATAGGTGAATTGGGTAAGCTAAATTGTCCGTAGTGTATGAGTGTGAATGGGTATGTATGGATGTTTCCCAGTGATGGGTTGCAGCTGGAAGGGCATCCGCTGCATAAAACATATGCTGGATAAGTTGGCGGTTCATTCCGCTGTGGCGACCCCAGATTAATAAAGGGACCGATAAGAAAATGAATCAATGAATGTTTATGTTGATACTTTGTTTATATTTGTAGCAGGTAGTGGATATTAATTCTCATAGTCACGTTTTGTTATTTATTTAGTTAAGCGAAAGGAAGCAGTGGTCCGGAAGACTCACCTGTTCTTATTCTTTTCACGGGAGCCATAGGTAAGATCTCTCCAGGAAGAACAGCTATAGTCAGGGAACTGTTTTGTGTAGCTGCCCTACCTGTCTACGGTTATTTGTTAATAATCATGTGTTTATTTTTTGTCTCTATTTCCTAGTTTGAATTAATGAGATTCAAAATGTATTGGCAGGACGTTAGTTTGTCATATTCAAGCGTCTGTGTCTTTCATATGTCCTGCTCAAACCTTTATGTTATAAATCGAGCCAGTATTGGGGTTTTGGGCCGTAACACTTATACAATATTATTATTATCAGAAAACACTTTGATTGACATTCTCCCATTGTACGTGTCATCAGAGGGGGAAAGCCCCGCCCACTAGTGACCTCATTATCATAAACAGCCCTGAGTGAGAAGCAGCCATCCACCATTAGAGTTTACACACTGTACCGGCAGGAGATCATCTTTAAAAGAGGCTAAAGAGCACAGTCTCATTTGAATTTAAAGCGACAGTCACCAAAATGGCACAATTAGGATCCAAACCTCAAAGGGTCAGTTTCAAAGAGTTGTAAAACATTTTTTATTTTAAGCTGAAACGTCACACACACACACACACACACACACTCTAGGCTTCATTCTCCTTCCCATCTGAGCTGTTTTCAGTCACAGTATGAGAACAGAGGGTCACGCTCTTCACGCAAAGCTGACATGAAATAAAGCAGACGCAGAGCCAAGATGAATACTTCTGACACTTTTTCCATTCAAGTGTTTGACAGATGTCTGTGAGGATGACCATCTATCCGTCTATCTGTTCATCCATCTATCTGTTTATATATCTGTCAAAGTATGTTTATTCATTCATTCATTCATTCATTTTCATTTCGGCTTAGTCCCTTTATTAATCTGGGGTCGCCACAGCGGAATGAACCGCCAACTTATCCAGCATATGTTTTACGCAGCGGATGCCCTTCCAGCTGCAACCCATCACTGGGAAACATCCATGCACACCCATTCACACACATACACTACGGACAATTTAGCTTACCCAATACACCTATAGCGCATGTCTTTGGACTTGTGGGGGAAACCGGAGCACCCGGAGGAAACCCACGTAAACACGGGGAGAACATGCAAACTCCACACAGAAACGCCAACTGACCCAGCCGCCAACCGAACCAGTGACCTTCTTGCTGTGAGGCGATCGTGCTACCCACTGCGCCACCGTGA
>CAIGQW010054212.1:737084-748347 GCA_903798125.1 Danio choprae
GAAACGAAACAGAAACCAGAAACAAAACAAAAACCAGAAACAAAAACGAAAACCAGAAATGAAACGAAAACCGGAAATGAAAACCAGAAACGAAACGAAAACCAGAATAGAAACCTAGAAACAAACGAAAACCCGAAACGAAACCAAAACCAGAAACAAAACCAAAACCAGAAACAAAACCAGCAACGAAACAAAAATCTGAAATGAAACGAAACCCAGAAACAAACGAAAACCAGAAACGAAAAAAAAAAAAAAAAAAAAAATCGAAAAAAAACTGAAAACCAGTAAAACAAAACTAAATAAAACAAAACAATAATACAATAATATAATAAGTAAAAGACAATAAACAAATACATAAACAAAAATATTGCTGCTTTTTAGTATTAGTAGTTATAATTATTCATTATAATAATAATAATTATTAAGTTGTAATGTTTTTTTTAAGAAGATTTAAATAATCATTTTAACAGGCCAATAATATTTGACTAATTATTTCAATAGCTCATTTCTGGTTTTCTGTAAATGCTGTCTATTATTGACCCGACATGATGTTATTCGCATACAGCCGATACAGTGAGTTCATATTTAGAAAATGAATATTTAAAGAAGAAAAAAACAATAATCTGCGCGTCTGTACCTCTCGGTCCGCCTTCTCCTGCTCTAGTTTATAGTTGTGCTCTCGGATCTCGCTGTTGCTCTTGGCCAGCTCTCGGCTTCTCTCCTCCACCAGATGAACTCTCTCCTCTCCATCCGCTCGCAACTGGTTCAGCATTTCGGTGAAGTTTTGATGCACGTCGGTGACGGCCTTGTCTTTAGCCGAGCCCTTGTTGAGCGCCTCCTCCAGCTGCTGTCGTAGCAGCGCGGCTTCACTTTGAGCCTGAGCTAATCTCTCCTGCATGGCTTCATGTTTAGCCCCGGCACGACTCGTATGATCCCGTTCGTTTAACACTGTAACCTCAAGCTCTTTGAGTTTAACAAGTGCCTGGTCTTTTTCTCGGGCCAGAGTCTCTAGTAGGACTGCTTTCTCTGCGATGGTTAGCGCATTACGGTGGCACTCGTTTTCGAAGCTGTTAGCTCGCGCCTCAGATTTGCTGAGCTTCTGGGACAGAGACTGGATGGTGTCGCGTTGCGTGCCGGACTCGAAGATGTGCTTCTCCTGTGCGCGCTGGTGCTCCTCGCGGTCTCGCTGGAGGGAGCGCTCGGCTTCTGTGCGCGACGCCTGAGAAGATGAAATGACGATAGACAAGTGACTAACAGTTTTTTCACAGGATTTTGTATTATTATGCATTAATCCGCACTTCAGAAGTCTATAAGCTTTGACTCATTTTTAGAGTATAAAATGAACAAAAATTGTTTAAAGTAATACCAGTAGACCAATCAAATGCTCTCTAATGTCTGACATTCCCCGCCCCCCTTCCCCTGGCTTTTCATTTGATGTGCTTGAGCTCAACCACTCTCACTGGCAAAGCTGTGATAAAAGCAAAACACTATTGGCTGTTTTTAAAAGGGGAGGAGCTACTCTATGTCCCGCCCTCTCTTCGTGTTTCAGTTGAGATTACGTCAAACAACAAATAACAACAAAATGCGCACTTCACGGGACTTTTAACAGTTCCCACAACTGAACACACACACACACACAAACACACAAAAGCACACACAAACACTCACAAAACCACACCCACAAACCAAAAAGAGTCTGACCTGACATCTCTCGGCCTCCTGTATGGCGGCCTGCAACCGTGCTCTGCCGGCTTCGGCCTCGGCCTCCAGCTGCTGCCTCGTCTGCCTTTCGTGCTCCAGTTTAGCGCTGATGACGGAGCATTCAGCCTTCAGTGCGCTCAGCTGCCCGTTATACTGGAAGACGGTCTGGGCCAAAGCCTCCTCGCTCAGCTTCATGTCTCTGCGGGCGTCTTCAAGTCTCTCCCGCAGGGCGTCTCTGTCCTCCGCCAAACGACACTCCTCCTGCCGGCTCTGACACTGCGAGCGCTCCAGTTCGGCCCGAGCACCGCTCAGCTCATCCTGAAGTGCTCGGTTCTGCTGCATCAGCTCTCGCTCACGGTCTGATGCCTCGGTTAGCTGAGACATGGCCTGCGCACAACATCAGTAATAAACATCAGCATAGATTCAATTTAAGAATGACTCCTTTCCAAAGTTCCCATTCTAAGACAAATGTCAAATTCCCAGACTTTTCACTGACTTTCATTGACTTAAAAAGATCAGCTCTTCTGTTGAAAGGCACACACAGCGGTTTAGTGAAGGCAGGTAAATTTTAACGCATAGGAGTCGGGCAAATGGAATTTACAGAATTCTAGCCAGGACACACACTAAAGGCTGTGACTGTGTCGAGTGTACGCAGATGGTCCGGTGCAGCCTTCGCACAGTCACATACCCTTTGCCATGACCCTGACGTGCACCTCTCAAAAATGTAAGTGCATGTTGCAAGGACGCATAGCGCAAGCTTTGTGATTGGTCGACTTGGTAGCGTTGACGAGTGTGGGTGGAGCCGATAGCTGCAAGAGAGAAGCGAACTCGTTAGCGCGAGTGTTTAACAAGTCTCGAGTCCCGAGGAGGAGCTCCAGATGGATATTTTCATGTTTACTTTATGATTAAAGTTGTTGCACGTCCGCTGGGTCCCGTCTCTGGATGAGCGAGTTTGAACTATTTGTACAGTAAGGTAGCATTATAGCTATAAACTCGTACAGGTATGAACTCGACACAGAGGAACATAGAAACCCCACTGCCCGCTAGTGTTTCGGATGTGTTATTGCAAAGCAATATAAACAGAACGCAAAAGTATAAATGCACGGCTACATGCAAGGCAGGCGCCGTGGGTTATGGTGATCACTCAATGCAGAAGTATAATTTAGCCTTAAGCCGATGCCAAAGAACTAGCGTGACGAAAACCAATTATCTGGAGCAAAAATCTGTGCATAAACACCAAACGGACAACAGCCGACTGAAAAAGAGCGCATGTTCTGTGCCTGCTTGAAAGTATGTGTATATCCACACCCACAGGGGCCAGTAGTCTGTTTTCTCATTCAACACAGGGAAACATTTAGCACCATTATAACAGTACTTGTGACTCACCTTGGAGGGATTCGCTCTTGCAAATATGTCAGATAATCTAATAATCTGTTTTGTTTACAAATATTTGAGAAATGTAGTGAAATTACAGCTGACGTCTTTGTGTTTCTTTTTGACTTGGATTGTGTGCTTGGGAACGTCTTTTAAAGTTGTTCGATCACGCACTCTGATTCGTTGCTTAATAACTAACCAGAGCACTCTCTTCAGCCGAACCCTAACTCAATTCTACATGCTAAATTGGGCAAACGAGTTGTAACGTTACCCCAACAAGACCCGGACACACTAGCCAAACCGACGGCCAACCATTAGTGTGTCGCAGCCTTAAAACCACACAAGGGTTAATTTCCACAAGCTATAATAAACAGTTGTTTTGAGCTCCGAGTACACACAAAACAACCACAGATAGTATTTTAACAGGTACAGCCTGGTGATTGCATTTAACCTAAGGGATTGCTGGTTAACAGGTGGAGAAGGAATAAAATGTCACTGAAAAATATCCTAATAATAGGAAACATGTAAATGAATAAAAAAACATGGTATATAAAAATAACATTTTGAAAATGGATAGCATAACGTAACATGACAAACGAAACTTCCTGATATTCCATGACTTGGACAACAAAATTATAAAATTCCCTGACTTACAATGTCTGGAATAGACCTTTTAAAATTCCACCATATCCCAGGACCCGTGGGAATCCTGTTTAAAATGACGCAGTATGCTGTTTGATTGCACCCGAGTAATTGGCTGAATGACACAGTAAGTTAATGCCTAAGTGCAGGCCCTCAGGACAAAGCCTGAATATCTGACCAACCACAGCACAGCAAACAGGATTAGAGCAGCTGGGATTCAGAGAAGATCTGCAGACTGTATTTTAGTTCACTGCTTAATCTTCAAGTTCATGCATTTGATTGTACTGTATTTGATGCATAAGGAGAACAGACAATAGATATGAAGAAGACAGCAGTACCTCATTGCTCTTGTTGAGGTTTCGCAGGTTCTCCTCTTCAATGCCCTGCTGTTTGCGCAGATGGTTGTTGAGTAGCTCCTCCTGCAGGGCGCGAGTGCTGCGCTCATGGGACAGGAGACGCTGAGACTCATCTCTGTCCTCCTCAAACTAAACACACAAACACACACTCTATAGCCCCTTTCACACAGTAATAATGTTAATGTCACAAGCATTAGCTGGAGTATCCACCAGACTCAGTAGAGGGCACTTCAGCTATATGTACACGGACTACACAACCCACCATACTTTGCATCTCACAGCTGAAGCGGTTTACTAATGGACACTGATTACAATGATACATTACACACACTATTCAAGGTCATCAGGGTACTTCTTGCATACTGTTTTTCGGATACTATGAATTCGGACATACTACTTGGCTCACATACTGTTTTTAGCATACTAAAGTATGCGATTTTGAACGCAGTGCTTGATCATAGGATATCGTTTGAATATAATTAAACCATATTGGTAAATAGAGTTAATAAATGTAACTTTTGTTGAATGTTATTTTGAGATGGATAGTTGGTAGCTTTACATGGACCAAAGAAAATTAAGACCTGTTTAAAAGTATTTAAGACCTACAACACAATATTTCAGTGAATTTAAGACTTTTTAAAGCCTGAAATTGTGTTTTTGAGATTTAAGACTTGTTAAGAGCCTGCGGACACCCTGTAGAGGCGTATGACACACTGAGAAATCAGAAACATGCAGATTTTTCTGGGAGAATGTTCTGCTGTTGACCTGTTTGATGCTGTTCTTCAGAGCTCTGATTTCCAGCTCCAGGCTGCGCACTTTCAGCTCAGCCTTGTGCCGTTCTTCAGCCTCGGCCCTCTGCTGCTCCTCTTTCCTCTGGAGCTGCTCACGCGTTTTATTATACAACATAAGAGCGCTCTGATGCTTTTCCTGTTCCTGTCTCAAAAGGAACCTGTCGTGAGAAGAGAGAGAAAATGAACTGAAGTCTGACAATGAAGTCAATGAACTGTTCCAAACCTCTGTCAGTCTCTATGGCTGTCCTGATTATGAAATTTGGCCGATGATTAATGCAATTAGCATTCTGTTTTACTGACAACTAATTGTCTGTTTTGGGGCCCATATGGAAATGACCTAAAAATACAAACCCTGGCAATTCAAGTCATTAAAATGCAAGCACTTGTGAATTCAATGCGTTTTCAATTATTGCTATTGCTATATAGCTTTTTATTTCAAATACTTTTGGCATTATGTTTGTTCCATAGATATGTGCATATTTGTTATTATTTTTATTTATAGTAGCAATATATACAGTACGGCCTCACGGTGGTGCAGTGGACAGCACGTTCGCCTCACAGCAAGAAGGTCGCTGGTTCGAGCCTCGGCTGGGTCAGTTGGCGTTTCTGTGTGGAGCTTGCATGTTCTCCCCATGTTGGCGTGGGTTTCCTCCGGGTGCTCCGGTTTCCCCCACAAGTCCAAAGACATGCGGTATAGGTGAATTGGGTAGGCTAAATTGTCCGTAGTGTATGTGTGTTAATGGGTGTGTGTGGATGTTTCCCAGTGATGGGTTGCAGCTGGAAGGGCATCCGCTGTGTAAAACATATGCTGGATAAGTTGGCGGTTCATTCTGCTGTGGTGACCCCAGATTAATAAAGGGACTAAGCCGAAATGAAAATGAATGAATGAATGAATATATACAGTACAATGATTTCACTTAAGAGAGTGCGCATTTCCCATTGATTAACATTTTTCTTTTTTTACAAACTATAAAGTAATAAAACACAATAAAAAACGAAAGTTTCATCAAATAAAATATATGAAAATAACAGTAACAATAAAATGGTACCATAAATAATATCAATAACAAAATATACATAGGTCAGAGAGGGTCGAATCTTTATTTATTCGCTCAACTTTAGTTTTTAGTAAGTATTTTTCAGATTTACTTATTTGGATATCAAAGCTTCCAAAATAAATAACCATGAATTGAAAGGGTAGTGTAATATTAAGTATGTTTTCTATTACTCCATGTACTTTTACCCCAAATTGTTTTATTACTGGACATTCCCAAAAAATGTGCCAGTGATTAGGTTCCTGAGACCCACATTGTCTCCAGCACTTAGTGTCCCTTCCTGTGGCGTTTGCTCGTTGTTTTGGCGTGATGAAAAATTTTATTAGACATGTCCATCCAAATTCTCTCCACATATGTGAGTTACATATTTGTAATTCTAATGGTTGAAAATGAATACTTAAACTACCATTTTCTATATTTTAAACCCTATGTTGCATATATGTACATGTATTTTTACATTTGTGAAATGCAAACACAAACTTGCGTGTTAAATATCTGCTTTGCATCTATTGGCATAGATATTAGATTTCCATACGAGGACTTTTTTATGTACCTACTTATTAAAGAATTGTTAGAAAATTTATTACAAAATTACAAAAATAAAAAGACTCTTTTGGTGTCACGGTGGCGCAGTGGGTAGCACGATCGCCTCACAGCAAGAAGGTCACTGGTTCGAGCCTCGGCTGGGCAAGTTGGCATTTTTATGTGGAGTTTGCATGTTCTCCCCGTGTTTGCATGGGTTTCCTTCGGGTGCTCCAGTTTCCCCCACAAGTCCAAACACATGCGCTATAGGTGAATTGGGTAAGCTAAATTGTCCGTAGTGTGTGTGTGTGTGAGTGAGTGTGTATGAATGTTTCCCAGTGATGGGTTGCAGCTGGAAGGGCATCCGCTGCGTAAAACATATGCTGGATAAGTTGGCGGTTCATTCCGCTGTGTCGACCACAGATTAATAAAGGGACTAAGCCAAAAAGAAAATGAATGAATGAATAATTCATACAATAATTTGGCGCCTTTAAATAATAAAGTCTGTGTAAAAATAAAATTATTTTATTAGTTTATTTTTTTTAGCTCACATTGTTATTTTTGATGTGAATAATAAATCCAAGATAATCAACTTAAATGATTAAATAAATGTCAACTTGATGGCTTCCATAGCAACCGTATCAATATTCTTAACCACGCCCCTTTAGCCGTTAGTTTGCTATGAGGGAATGATGCGTCAAAAAAAGCCCCGTCCCCTATTCACTATTCCATTTCAATCAGAAGTACATCGACATACTGAAATAAAAGTCTCAGCAACTTCCTGTCCACGCAGACTTTAATGTAATTTACTGCATTCTATAAACACCAGGTGATTAGATTGTTATTCACTATTCACAACGGGATTATAAACCTTTAGCTGAGCTCACTTGAGATTGTTCATGTCTGTTTCCAGCTCCAGTTTGAGATGTTCTAGGCTGGATTTGCCGCCTCTGATCTCGTCCAGCAGCATCTTGAGCTCGTTGCGCTCCTGCTCCAGTTGAGATGTTTTATCCGCCAGTCGACTGTGCCTGTCTCTCTCCCTCTGGATGGTGCGCTCGTACTCATGAAACATGTTCTGGAGTTTCACCACGCTCACCGAGTCTGCAGGACAAACATCAGACAGAAGAGCATCAACGTCTGCATTTGCTGAACATCTGATTATCAGTGACCAAGAGACTAAAAGACGTACACAGTAAATTACATAGCATGATTAATTCACACATTCTCATCTTAAAGTAGTTTGTGACAAGGAAATTCTGACAAAGGCATATAAACGTTTAGGTCAGCTGCAAAAATGAATTCACATTGCTAATATTTTACTGGATGTAGATTTGTCACGATTATAAAATCTGGCTGACAATTAATTGTGCAAGAAAAAATTGCATTTAAGCAATTAATTGTTAGTTTTGGGGCCCATAGACAAATCTAAAATATGGTCAAATAAGAAAATACAATGTATATAGAATTATAATTGATATATTTAAATAAATATATATGTGTACGATGGGGCATCATGGTGGCGCAGTGGGTAGCACGATCGCCTCACAGCAAGAAGGTCGCTGGTTTGAGCCTCGCCTGGGTCAGTTGGCATTTCTGTGTGGAGTTTGCATGTTCTCCCCGTGTTGGTGTGGGTTTCCTCCGGGTGCTCCGGTTTCCCCCACAAGTCCAAAGACATGCGGTATAGGTGAATTGGGTAAGCTAAATTGTCTGTAGTGTATGAGTGTGAATGAGTATGTGTGGATGTTTCCCAGTGATGGGTTGCAGCTGGAAGGGCATCCGCTGCGTAAAACGTATGCTGGATAAGTTGGCGGTTCATTCCGCTGTGGCGACCACAGATTAATAAAGGGACGAAACCGAAATGAAAATGAATGACTGAATGTGTACGATGGCCGAGAGAGCTTAATGTGCTGCAATTACAAAAAACAATCGGTTTTGACAGCACACGTGCTGCAAATCCTCACAACATTACAACACATTAAAAAACCCGCAGCATTTTCTCACAACGCAAACAACTTACAAATACGTCTGCATTTTCTCACAACACTTGTAAAAACATCAGAACACAACAGAATTGTTTTGAATTATTGATATCAATTGACTCTTAGATGCTCTAAAGTTGTTCGTTAAAACCTTTACGTTTTAAAAAAGTAAGTTATTAAATGTATTATTCTGTAAACATTGGAAACAATCACAACAAACTGGACTAAAACACAAAATTTTTTACTTTTCTAAGTAATGAGTAAAGTAACGCATTACTTAAAAAGCATTAAGTTGCCACTGATTGGAGTGAAGTAACGCACCCAGATAGCTGGAGTCGAGCTGCTTGAAGAGCAGAGAAGCGTTGCGGTATCCGGACACTGGAGTTTCCAGCTCTTCTGTGGCCGTGTCTGAAGACTGAGTGAGATCTTCAAAATCATCCGCCATTTCCAGCTCTCCAGTGCTCTGCAGAGGAGATGAGAAAAGCAGCATATAAAAATGAAACCAGCAATAAAATAAAACATAAATAAATGCAATAAAAAATGTGGATTTAATACAATTATATTTATAAAATAAATTAAGATTATAATAAGATTAAAAGTTTCTAAGGAGAAATTAAAATAAGGTTAAATTAAATAGTATGAATGATGGGACAACATGGTGGCTCAGTGCTTAGCACTGTCGCCTCACATCAAGAAGGTCGTTGTTTCAAATCCCGGCTGGGTCAGTTGGCATCTCTGTGTGGAGTTTGCATGTTCTCCCTGTGTTGGCGTGGGTTTCCTCCGGGTGTTCCCATGTCCCCCACAGGTGAATAGGGTAAACAAATTTGGCCGTAGTGTATGAGTGTGTGTGTGTGTGTGTGAATGTGAGTGTGTATGTGTGTTTCCCAGTACTGGGTTGCAGCTGGAAGGGCATCCGCTGCGTAAAACATATGCTGGAATAGTTGGCGGTTTATTCCGCTGTGGCGACCCCTGATAAATAAGGGACCTTTTTTTTTTATAAAACAGGGTAAACATGATGGTAACTTACTATACTTTGAATTATCTTCACACAAACTGCTGATCTGATACAATATATTCTTATTATGAAAAAAACTAAAGTTATGACACTGACCTTAAATGACCTTGTAACGTAATAGCATACAGACATTAATGTGATATTAAGGTTTAACTTTTACAAATAATTTCTTTCCTCACCTGCTCTTTCTTACGCCTTAAAGAGGGAGACCTGTCAGAACACAAGAGAAAAGATGATTTTAGACTGATTTCTGCTGAATCTCACAACACCAGACCAGGTTTACTGCTCTAACATATATATATATATATATAATGCAGTATTCTCTTTAAAAATGTTTAATATAATAACAGAGCCCAAGTGGAACTCTTAATTTTACACTATACTTAATTTTTTACAGTTAATGTAGTAAACAAAACTGGTCATACAGCATTCAGATGCTTAGCAAGGGTACTTAATATCAGTGTAAATATTACATATGCAGCTGAAGGCTAAATTATTAGCTCTTCTATTAAATTTTAATTATTTTATATATTTTCCTAGTAATGTTTAACAGAGCAAGGTAATTTACTATTATATTTTCCTTCTGGATAATATCCCATTTCTTTTAGCATGGCTGGAATGAAAATAATAATAGTAATGAAATAAAATATAAAATAAAATTAATTGATGAATTATAAAAGTAAAAAAATAATAAAAAAATTAATTAAATAAATAAATAATAAATATATAAAATAATTAAACACACACACATACACATTGTTAAAAGCACTTCATACAAAATAAATAATATGCTAAAAAAATTAAATGTTTACAAGAGGGCTAATAATTTAGTCTTCAACTGTATATTCAGTACATATATATATGTCATTATATGAATTACTAATATGAATAAATATATGTAGGTTCAGTATAACTCTCTGTGCACATATTCTGTAATACAGGCCAAGTTATACTTACAATACAATATCCCAACAGATGAAATTGATATTTTCTAAAGAAACAGCATGTAAATACTGCATGTATACCTCCTGTCGTCCTCGGACAGCTCACTTAAAGTGCTATCGTCAAAGACAGACTCGAGGTCTCCGTTACGGCGGCTCGCAGGTCGGGAGGGTTTGCCTACATGGAGCTTTGCCACTGGGCTACCTATAGCTGTGTTTTCCTCCTGCTTCTCATCTTCCTCACTGCGCTGTGATGCCCTGTCAGTGCTGGAGATGCACACATCGCATCATGAGGGTGAAAAAGCTGAAAACTGCACACCCTCCACCAGCGAAACACCCACAAAACCCGCAAATCAGAGCTTCAGCAAAGGCCAGTTTGCCATGTTGTGTTGTGCTTACATTACATTAAAAGACCAAAAATGGTTAAATATATTTGGGGGTCAATAATTGTCACAGTCAGTTTGGATCCTTGTTTATTTTTCTTCTCAAAATGTACAATAATATTCTAAAATGTATGATATTTATACAGTTTTAGATAAATCCTATAAATAAAGTTGGGGTGGGGGAGATCAAAAATGTCAAATATAATCTAACACTTGCAAACTATGATTAGAGATGATGTTTTGATGTGTGAATAATTCCATTAATATTCATCTTATTATAAATATGTTTTTAAAAATTGATTTCTTAGCCACGGCTGTTTACTGAATGCTCTTTTCTAAGGTGTGCTCAGTAAATGTTTTTTAGTAATTAAAAAATAAACAAAAACATAAAAAAATAAAATAATCCAGAGCTTCAGGAGTCCAAAGGAGACAATAAAATAAAACATAAATTAAATGTAACAGAATGAATAAAATTAAAAGGTAAATCACAGGGATTCACATCTA
>CAIGQW010054212.1:758347-797785 GCA_903798125.1 Danio choprae
AAAATAACAATAATTGTTTTACACCACTTTATTTCCTTATTTAAACACTTAATAATTATAAAATACTACCATGATTATTATGTGGTTTTTATTACAAAATAAAACTACAATATCTTTAAAGGGGTAAAACCACCAGTGAAGAAAGACTTGATTTAAGGTTAATATAATCTGATGCTGTTTGTATGAACTGTATTACTGCATGGAGATTTCACCAAGTTTGTATGGTTTAATAAGCTTTACGACTGGCCTCTGAATCCCAGGGAGAGTCGTCGTTTTCATCCTCCTTTTCAAGCCCTAACTCTGAAAGGAAATCTGTAGAAACATGCACATCTAGTCATGAAACATACAAGGTCAGTCAATGGAAACAAAGCTTTAAACCACAAACAATGCAAATTCACCTCTGCTCTTTTCTTTGCTAGAGCCATGATTTTGAGGATCACTAGCCTTTTCACATATTTCCTCCCTCTCAACTTCCTCTTCTTCATCCTCCTCTTCATCCTCATCCTCCGTTAAGACCTCTTCCTGTTAAGAAGATTGCAAATGGACATAAACACATTTTACACATGCCTCAGAAAAAGTTGTTCATGTACTTCAATGAGATATAGAAGAGACACGAAACGAGTGGGATGAACAACTGATTTGTAATGCCTGCATCTTCAGAATTGGGCTGCGCTCCACTCCAGTTTTAGACAGGCACTCGCAAACTTCCCTTGCCTTAGGGGGATGGGGGGGTAAAACTTCTGTTTAATGAACACAACAGTGTAGACTATTGACAGGAAATCATGGGGAGCAGAGAGAGGGAAAGGATCGGCAAAGAACCTCGAGCCAGGAATTGAACTCAGGTCGCCATGAGGACCACAGTGCTATATTTCGACGCACTAACCACTAGACTATTAGTGCCAAGCCTATCGTCATTGTATAGTGCGTTCCATAAAGTGAATGAGGGAAGCTCGCGAGTCCGCTTCATATATGTCCACTCCCGCAACGATATGTCCCAGAAAGCAATGCGATTGTAACATCACAACAGCGTAGTTCCCAAATGCTCAAGGGTTTAGGGCAGGGGTGCCCAAACTCAGTCCTGGAGGACCAGTGTCCTGCAGATTTTAGCTCCAACTTGCCTTAACATACCTCCACGCATGTTTCTAGAAAGCCTAGTAAAAGCTTGATTAGCTAGCCCAGGTGTGTCTGATTGGGGTTGGAACTAAACTTTGTAGGACACCGGCCCTCCAGGACCGAGTTTGGACATCCCTGGTTTAGGACATTCCATTTAGTGCGGTTTATTTATAAACTAATTTAGAGAGGATCACGTGCTTATGATTGATCCCGGCTGGTCCCGCATCAGCTTCACATATCGTGTCAATCAAATTAATACTAACTCACTATAAATAACTATAAATAAGAGTTTTTCACTTCAGTCATCTTCGTCTTGAAGAATCCCCCCTTCCACCCCTACTCCTCCCCCTTCTCCTGATAGGGCGGCACGGCAGCCCAGTGCCTCACAGCAAGAACGCCACTGGTTCGAGCCCTTCCCAGCACAGTTGGCGTTTGTGTGGAGTTTGCATGTTCTCCCCATGCTCGCGTGGGTTTTACCCAGGTTCTACGGTTTCTTCCCACAGTCCAAAGACATACAGGATAAGTAAATTGACTAATCCAAAGTGGCATCATAAGACAAACTCCTAGGCAGCTATATCTCTTAGCTATTCCTAACATATTCACAAGCAGGGGAGTTCTCGAGACCTACCTGAGCTCAAACTCCCCTCTCACCATTCAAACGGGAGGGAGCCCCAGGCTCAAGGATATTCTGAGCTTAGGGCTCTCTCCCAGGACAGCATGCCAAACACGATTTATTATCACTCATCAGCTAAGTCTGAACTCTTGAAAACTCATTTAGATGCAGCGCCAGTAGTGGACACTTGTGTAATGTAATCAGTGACGTACATTTGAGGGAATAAGATGGAGGGAAGCAAGTGAAGGGCATATAAAATTAGATTGGAACGCAGCCCCAGGCTCCTAATCATGGCTAATCTAAAAGCCACAACTACAAACCACAAGGTCTTATCCACATGCTACAGCTATTCTATCTATTATCCTCTGAGTACCTGGAATGATGCTTGCTTTGAAAATCTTTCTTCCATTACAGACTCATGCAATTCATCAATTTCTTCCTCCTTACCATCCTCCTCCTCATCTGAATCAGAAGTGAGATCAACATCATCTATGACTGTATAAGGGATTTCTTCTTGAAGAACCGCGTCTGGTTCAATTGCTCCAGTTGGATGCTTGTTTTCTAACTCTACCAAAAGCTCACCCTCAAAATGCGAATTAGGGCTTAAATGTTGAGATTCTGGTTTTGTAGATATATTCACGTCTTGTGAGTCTTTAAACAATTTCTGTGATGGATGATGCATTGATGTTGAAGGTGATGGACTACAGTCTTGAGGACTTGGCGAGCGACTTGGGTTTACTGGACTAGTTGGAATTGAATGTTGATGGCCTTGGTTTGGGGATATTGACTCTTTTGGGCTAGCATTTATTGGGGATTTTGGACTTGTTGGAACTGAGCTCCTTGCGTTTGAAGGTTTGGGGCTGCTTGAGAAAGATCTCATCAGTACTGGTTTTTCTTGATGTGCTGGACTTGATGTAGTTGAGTGCTTTGGGCTACTATTGGAGAGATTTGAAGTCTGTGGTTGGCTTGCAGCATCAGCGCCTCTATCATCTTCTTCTAGCATAGATTCATCATCTGAGACATCAGAGACCTGATCTACGTCAGACACTTTGACTGAGCCACTTGCAAAATCATATTGCATTTGCTTTACTTGGCTGTCTTCCCCTTGACTTATACTTTGGTCGTTGTCGCTTTGGCCAACAATCATAGACACTGGTATGGATTCACTGTCATCACTATGATTTGGTTCTTCATGTAAAGGACTCTGGGAAAGGTGTTTAACTGGTTCAAACAATGACTCATCTTCAACCAAAACCTCTTCTTGTTGGTCTTTTTCTGCACTTGGCATCTTCTGGTTAAATTCTTCATCTCCCACTTGTGTCCCATCACTTTTGTCAGAGCCAGATTCCCAGGATAACTCTGGGCTCTCTGGTTCCTTCTGTCCAAGCAATGTCAGAAATAAGTTCAGAGGCTTCTTTGGTTGGGTTTCTTCTTCCTCGTCAACATCATCCCAATCATCTTCATCATCTTCTGCTGCCTTTGACTTGGGTGAAGCTGAGGGAACATCTTTATTGCTGATGTGACAATCATCTTGTTGATCTTCACATATAACAGCTGCTCCATGAGATACCTCTACTTCTGAAGTCTTCTCTGTTCTCAACAGCTCCTCATCTGCATCATCATCATCCTCCCAATCATCACCATCATCACTTTGCTTCTCATTCTTGCTCTCAACTGGATTCTTGCAAAATTTTCTGTCCACACTCTGTCTAGAAGCTCGACTGTCTTCGCTGTCCTCCTCATCAGAGAATCTGGCCTCAACTCTGACAGCTGACACAATACAGCCATCCTCTATACTGGGAATCCGTGGAATTGGTCCTCCTAAGCGTGGCTTTTTAGGAATAATTTCTTTCACATCCATTTCCTCTTGCTCTTGATCCATCCTGTCTTCCCTGACCTCTAAGACGTCCTGTTCAGGTTGGTTGACATTTTCAGCAGCTTCCAATTGTTCTGCTTTCTGAGCCTCAGCCACATCTGGAGTTGTGATTTTAGGCAATTCAGGAACATCTGTCGTCTCACAAGCTGCCGCAGCTTCCTCTTCTTCATCTTCCTCTTCATCATCATCTTTATCACCATCCTCATCTTCTTCATCATCATCTTCTATTTCTTCATCATCCTCATCATCTTCTTCTTCTTCTTCCTCCTCCTCCTCCTCTTCTTCTTCACCATCCTCATCTTCTTCTTCATCATCATCATCATCCTCTTCACCTTCTTCAGATTCATCTTCTGGACTTTCTTTGCCCTCTGGTTTACTACCAGAAGGCAGCTCTGTTAACTCGCTCTGCCCCTCTGACATGGCAGTGTGTATTGGGTTGAATGAAAGCAATAAAAAAAAAAAAAGGTAATTGTTAGACAATGAGAAAGACATGAGGAGGGGTTTACCTTAAGGGTGCTGCTGAAAGGGGTGGAGCTCATCTGGGGTGGGTGGGGCAAAGAGGCAGGCGGGGTTTCTACAGGGGGTTGGAGGGAGGTACTGCTGTAGGGGAGTGGCCTGGACAGTGGTGGGCGTTTTTCACCCTTATCCTCACTGTCCGGTTCAGACTCGGATCCGCTCCAGGATTTGTCTGCATCTCGATCTGCTATGACTACAGACAGAGACAGCATATCACAATATCCTCAATATGGCGGCTGTGGGAAAGGAGTCTCACCTTTTGATTTTTACTCTTTGACTTTTCTTTTTGATTTAGGCCCTATTGACATGGACATGGGTATTTTCAAAACCGGTTCGACCATTCGTCCACACAAAGTATCAGGTGACAGAAACCCGAAACTTTCTGAAAACTCTGGCCATCAAAAAATAAACTGGTTTTGCCACATAAAATCAGTGAGCAAGCTGTTTTCTCCTTTCTGATTGGCCAAGTAATGCTGGGTTCATACCAAATTGCCTTACTGCATCACTCACTTTAGTTTACTCTTGTAATGTTTTTCACCTCACGCAAACTTTACACTCAAGTTGAATAATTGCATGGTAGATGCCATTGAGGTGAATTCTGAGCGTTCGCAGCAATCGCACCATACATTTCGTGTCATTTGCGCCACATGCTGGTTATTTGGCTCTGTTCGCGCATTTGCATTGACTTTGTATGCAACTTACTCGTGTGAATACCCAATTCTGCTTTTGATGTGATGCTAGGGCATACCCTAAACAGTGTATCACAATGCGTTTTTGCGTTTTCAGGTAGACAGAGATTTTTTTTAAAACAAAGGAGCAAAAAAACCCGTGTACATGTAGACATGGCCTAAGACAGGGCTGTCAAAGAGACCCGCAGCCCTGCATAGTTTAGTTTCAACCCTGATCCAACACATTTACCTGCAGGTTTGAAACAAGCCTGAAGGACTCAATTAGTTTGATTAGGTTTGTTTAATTAAGGTTAAAACAGTGCAGAGCTGTGGCCCTCCAGCAACTGAGTTTTACATCTGAGGCTTAAGACATCCCCCTGTATAAATTCTCTAAAATTAAGCATGAATAAAACTATTTGTTAGCCTATTTTGAGTTTAAGCAATACAATTTTTTACAATTTGTGTCAGATTTAAATGGTGGTTTTAAATATTTTATGTGTACTTGTTGCATGCGCTATAGAAAGCATGTTTCTTTTAAAAAGCTGCTAAGATGGCCGCATTGTCTAAGTTTCCTTAAACGAATTTTGCTACAGGGATGGGGCTTAAAATGACAAAACAACCACAGTACTTACTTCACAAAACATTTGCATTCACAACTTACCGTCTATCTTTTCCCTTTTTGAGGAGCTTATGAGCTTCTTTAAGTTCACTTTTTGTTTCTGTAAAAAATTTAATGAATACAAATTTAAAAACAATATTACAGTGTTTTAAATCAGTATAACATGTTATTAAGAATGGTTGCCGCCGACAGGAGTTACCTTTGGGCTCAAATCTAACTCGTCATCTTCATCTGATGAAGGCCAGGAATCAGCAGCACCACTTTTTGATGCCCTACAAATGAACAACATTTAGCGCTTGATAAACTTATAACGTGTATCTGCTATCGCCTCCTCCTGTCTGACGTCTCACCTGCTGATGGAGTCTGTGTGGGAATTATCCTCTGTATCTGAGGAGAGAAATATATATGACATTACCAACTTCACTTAGGACAAAATAGCCCCTCGCTGCTAAATAAAATCCATAACCAGTACATACATGTTCTTGCAATTTAGCAAAAGATCACAGATAGAGAGATTGATCATTTGTGATAAAATGATTCATTACTAAGGACCTATTCACACCGATAAAGTGTGTTCTTGTTCTTATTTCCCTTGGTTTGACAAAAAACTCATATCTAGAATATACAATATATATATATATATATATATATATATATATATATATATATTAGATGAATTGCTTATAAAATGAGACTGTGCTTTATATATGTTATATAATGACAATGCATTGCATATATTCCTGCAATACGCTAAAGACTGTATTTTCACCAAGGTGTTTTTTTTTGGTGTGAATAGGTTTTAATCTAGTATGCAAGTGTACAACACACAAAGTAGGAAAGCTCCTATGATAGGACACAGCATGATTTACCATTCAGCAATGTGTTTTAACCTCTGAGATGGTAAAAAACGTTGTGTCTGATCTACTGTACATCGGTTGGCACATGTTAGCAATACCTTTCCCTGCTGCTACGGAGCTGCTTCCTGCTGCTACAACAGATGAGCGTGGAGTAACAAAATCAAAACACTGCAGTCAGTGCTGCAGAAATACTGACGTACATAAACAGGAAACACAGAATCCTTTAATTATGCAAACCATCTTTATTATACCATCTTTATCCAGAGCAGGCCCTCCTAAAGGCAAACCAGCCCCGAGTCCGCCAGGACTACCGAGTGCGGATGTGTGTTTCTTTTTGTTGGCGGTAAAATGGGAAGGTGACTGGAGGGATCTTTTCTTCGTCCCATGCTCGATGATCAAATGTGAACATCTGCAACACAATTACTGATATGAGCACAGACAAGAAAATAATTCAAACAGGGCTGTCTATTCTTAAAACAAAAACATATGCAGAGTTTGCATTATATCAACAAAATATATGCCAATGTGAATGCTTCATTGCATCGTATTAAAGGGGATGTGCTTCTTTATCCAAGATGTTAAATAAGTCACACACAAATAATGTTTTATAACTCTCTGAAACTGCCCCTTTAAGGCTTTGATCCTAATTGTGACATTTTGGTGACTGTGGCTTTAAATTCAAATGAGATTGTGCTCTTTTCAAAAGAGGGCGGAGCTACAAATGCCTATGTGTCAGCATAGGGGCAGATTCAAAAACAAGACAGCCTATGCTAAAGAGGGAGAGATGATCACTAGTGGGCGGGGCTTTTCCCCCTCTGATGACACGTACAAATGGAAGAATGTCAATCAAAGTGTTTCTGCAGACTGTTTTTATCAAGTGTGATTATAAAAAAATTATATTCATATTTTATAATCACACACTGCTTCCACACAACAGTGTTTATAGCCCTTATGAAAGTGATTTTTGCATAACAGGTCCCCTTTAAATAATCACTAAATGCACCGTTAATACAACAACTCAATATAAAATGGTGAGTTTAAACAAAAAGCAGGCAAAAGAGAAAAGCTCTTACGCGTGGTGTCCATTCATGACGGCATAGTCATCAGAAGACCATCCCTTATCATCTTTCACTGTAATGTCAGCATCATACTGAAGAAGCAAACGCACCATGCTGATTTGTCCATTGCACGCTGCTATCATCAACGCAGACCTTAATTATGAACAAAACGTGTATTATTGATACTGTTAACAAGAACTAAAAACACAAAAAAAGTTGTTAATTGAAAAAATATATATTTTATTATTATTATAATTTGTATATTTTTTATTATATTTTGTTATTATAAAATATTTTTTATTATTATTATTTTATTTCCCAGTGATGGGTTGCAGCTGGAAGGGCATCCGCTGCGTAAAACATATGCTGGATAAGTTGGCGGTTCAATCCGCTGTGGCGACCCCAGATTAATAAAGGGACTAAGCCGAAAAGAAAATGAATTAATTATTATTTTATTTCGGTTAGGTGTATTTTGTTACAAAAAAAAATAAAAAATAACAACAATAAATAAATTGTAAAAAAACGCAACATACAAAAAAACATATATTTATAAATTAGTGCTGTCATGTCATGTAATTAGAGCTTGTGTATGTGTATATATATATATATATATGTATATATATATATATACACACAAATATAAATATTTGGTTTTGTCATTTATTGTATTATATACATGTTTTATTTATATATACACAATATTTATACACAGTGAGTACACGCACATTATGTAAAAAACAAGCTTTTGTTTTGGATGTGATAAATCATGATTAATCATTTGTCAGCACTAATATAAATATAAATAAAAGATGCCAAATAATAATCAGTCCATTCAGAATTCTTCAGAGAGGTTTTTTTATATATCTGTAGCCTCAAATAATGACTTTTTGTGATGACTTTTCTTAATATTTATGGCATTATTTGCTTCTCAGTTTTTTGCTGTGAAAATACACAAAAATCTTCGGACCATTGGATCAAATCCTGGAGGGACTTATTAATAAATACAGATATAAAAAAACACAACAGTATTGACCGTAAAACAACAAATTGACTCTAATAATGACTCTAAAACTTCTCCATGTATATCTTTTTAAACACACACAACAATGATGAAGAAAGAACTTTGTTTTAGTGAACTAATCCATTAAAGTGCATCTCTTATACCGCTGCTCCTGGTTCTTGACATTAACATCCGCTCCCTCTTTCAGTAAAAGCTCCGTCATGTCTGCGTGGTTTTCCATCAAAGCCAGCATCAGTGGAGTGTTGCCATCCTGTCAATCAAACCACAACAAAGTATTAAAAAGCGGATACCATTAACTATATTTCCTTTCAATGTGCAAGGCCATCATTTTTGGTTTATAAGTGCATCCTGCCCATAAGTTCTTTGAAAAGCTGGACATGTTGACCTCTGGCTGAATTCATGAAGCATATAGTCATTTATTAGTGCAATTTTGTATCTATCATAAGGCTGGTTTTGCGTGGTTAATATTAGGGATAGGCGATGCGGTGGCGCAGTAGGTAGCACAATCGTCTCACAGCAAGAAGGTCGCTGGTTCGAGTCTCGGCTGGGTCAGTTGGCATTTCTGTGTGGAGTTTGCATGTTCTACCAGTGTTAGCGTGGGTTTCCTCCGGGTGCTCCGGTTTCTCCCACAGTCCAAAGACATGCGGTGTAGGAGAATTGGGTAAGCTAAATTGGCCGTAGTGTATGTGTGTGAATGAATGAGTGAGTGAGTGAGTGAGTGAGTATGGATGTTTCCCAGAGATGGGTTGCGGCTGGAAGGTCATCCGCTGCGTAAAACATATGCTGGATAAGTTGGCGGTTCATTCCGCTGTGGTGACCCCAGATTAATAAAGGGACTAAGCCGCAAAGAAAATGAATGAATGAATGAATATTAGGGATGCTGCAATTCTCAATATGTATAAAGGTATTATGGCTTTTCAGCTTTGTGTCTAAATAAAAAAATTGGATTTTGCATTTCCCCCATTCTTTAATTACTTTCTGAACTGGCTCTGTGCATGTTTAATGTATGTCATGCACTGAAACATGGCTCCCTGTGAGTCAATGTTCATCAGTGAGCACTAAAGCGGGAGCCGCTTTTACGTGATAATGAAAGTGACGTGCGCTGCATGTCAGAGCAAGAGAAGTGCCTCATCTGAACAGCTGACTAGAAGTTACGATGTGCAAATTAAATCTTGCTTCTCAACGGTAAGACTCAGTTATGACCATTAATTATGTCCATCTGTTTGAAGCATTCAATCGCTTATGCCTTGGAAAGTAAACATTGGGGAAATTGTGTTGTCTGTAACTTATTCCTGCTGTCTGTGTTTTTAATATTAATCAACCAACAAAAGATAATGAAATCACTCTGCTCTTGACTGAAAAGCTATATAGCTCAGTAATAGTTCACTTTTATTTAATTTGAATATATACAGTATGCAGTGATATTATATTATATTTTACAGTTTATGTAACTGAAGCTACTGTTAGGTACTTGTGTTGTCAAAAATATCGATAATGAATCGACATAATCTTGCCTTTGGTTAGTATTGATAATACTACGTATGAAATCTGTACCATCTATCTCTATATTTAAAATAATTTAAAGTCTGTCTATTTAGAACAGTGCAGATGTTTTAATAATTGATTATGGTTTATATTATTTTTGTGTGTGTCTGTGTTGTGATATGTTGGTTTTTTTTGTAACTCTTTGTCCTATGCTGCCTGTCTTGACCAGGACTCCCTGGTAGAAGAAATATTGTATCTCAATGGGACTTTACTGGTTAAATAAGTAAATTAAATAAATAAATAAATAATAATGGATTTGCTCTCTCGCAGGGAGATGAATAATTAATAATAATAATAATAATAATATTAATAACCCTTTTGTTTTAATCAGAAAATAAGATGAGATTGAACTAATTTTGTTAGTTAGGACTGCTGACATACCTGGTATAAGCATTATATGGGTTAGTTATATATTTCCTGTTTTTACTTCATTTGCATACTTTTAATGTTGCAGATTTTGTTGTATCGAATATTGATTTAGGTTATATTCAAGGTATCATATCGAATTCCAGTATCAGCACAACACTATTACGTACATGGAAAAGCACTGTTTATTTTGGTATTATTCGGTACAGTTCGATATATAATATGCTAAATATGATATGATAAATTAAAATATATAATATGATATATTCAAAATAATATGTTAAAAATAAAAAATATTATTATTTGACAGCCCTTTTTTTGTACTGAGCATATTATATATATATCGAACTGTACCGAAATCGTGGCCTAAAACCAAACTGAATCATGAGAAGCCTGTGTTGTTGCACCCTAGTTAATATTGTGATACTTTAGAGTTTAGTGCTGACATTTGACCTTATTTTGTGCGTTGATGTTGGCTGAGTGCTCCAGGAGCTGTAGCGCTACAGGTAGAGAAGGGATGCGGGCAGACAGGTGTAATGCTGTGTTTCCATTGATGTCCACCAGGTTTGGATCGGCCTCATGTTCCAGGAGCAAAGAGACGGAGCGGTCTTGTTCACACTGAACCGCCTGCGAGACACACATACACTCATATATAAGCATCCCCAGTCAGCATGTGTTCATATTTACAGTGCTCAGCAGAAATATTCACCTTTTGAAAATGAATATTTGTATCTATTTCTCAGTGAATACAGCCAATCACTTTTGGTTCATTTAAACAAAACAGTTTTATTAAACATTTATATCCATTAAAATATGAGTTTGGTCATCAAACATCTTAAGGAATAAAAGATAATGCATTTAAATTAAATAAAAAAAAATAGAAAAAAATAGATTTTACATAGATTTTTAGGTTTCTCTTGATTTTTCCTGTTTCTTTAAATCTTATTTAATATATTTTCCCCAACATTAATTTGTGTGTACTAATTTTTGGACTCTGATCTTATATTTCTTTGTTAGATTAGTTATAGTTTTGGCATTGGTACTGATTAATCTAATGCATATGCACAAATATATGACTGTAAAGCATCATATATAAAATATCTATGTAAAAGAGAGATGTGATGGGTGTACTCATTTATGCGGAGCACTGGATATGATTTTACCTTCATTAAGGCGGAGCGGTTCTGATTGTCACACAAGTTGAGCTTCACTTTGCTCTCCACCAAGAACTGAACAACATCTGTGTGTCCACAAGCACAGGCGATGTGCAGTGCAGTTCTGTGGGGGGAAAAAATATATATTTTTTATAGACACAAAAACTTTAAATAATAACAATGTTTTAAATTAAATCAAATCAAAAGTGACAGCAAAGATAATTGCTACAAAACATATTTCAGATAAACTAAAATGTCCCAGAGTTTCTAAGTAATTATGAAAAAGCACAACAATTTATTTTTAACAATGTTAATAATAATAATAATAATAATAATAATAATAATAATAATAATAATAATAATAAATGTTTATTTAAGGCAAATCAGTATATTAAAATGATTTTTGAAGGAATGTGTGACACTGACGACTGGAGTAACGATGTGGAAAAATTGTAAGTATATTCAAATGTTTATGATATAATAAAAACATTTGAAATAAAATTTCCTATTATTACTGGTTTAGTTGTATTTGATCATAAACATTATTCTGAAGAAACACATTAATCAAAAATCGTTGTTATAGTTATAATATTCGTTATAGATCGTTGTTATATTGTTATAGTTATCTTTTTAATTATTAGCATTATTTTAGCTAGCTTTTATTAAGGTCTAGCTGCATTCTAGTGCAAACCACCCATCTCCCACAGTTAACTTCTGCCCAATTGCAAATAAATTGAAATACCCCGCTTTTGTAAAAAAGAAAAAAAAAGTAAATAATTTTTAAGCCACACGAAAAGAAAAATTATGTCTGGCTAATATGAATAAAGACTTAACATCCCATTTTGGTGTCCATATAATTTATTTTGTAAATCAAAAAATAAAAGTGACTTATTATGCATAGAAAGAATAACCAGCTTCTAAAGGTAAACATTTATAAATTTTATTATTTATAATCACACTTCATAAAAACTGAAACACAGTCTGCAGAAACACTTTGATTGACATTCTCCCTTTGTACGTGTCATCAGAGGGGGAAAGACCCACTAGTGACCATCCCTCCCTCATTAGCATAGGACATTAGTCTTGTTTTTGAATCTGCCACTATGCTGACACACAGGCATGTGTAGCTCCGCCCTCTTTTGAAAAGAGCACAATCTCATTTGAATTTAAAGCGACAGTCACCAAAACGGCACAATTAGGATCAAAGCCTGAAAGGGGCAGTTTCAGAGAGTTAGAAAACATTAACACGCACGCACGCACGCACGCACGCACGCACGCACGCACGCACGCACGCACACACACACTCTTAAGACATCAGAGACTTATTTTACATCTTGTAAAAAGGGCCATAATAGGTCCCCTTTAAATATAGTCTTTAAATGATTCTTGTTTTAAATATGTATTACCAGATGGCAATGACTTCTGTAAATAATGTTAAAGATGTATAGCAGCGAATAGGCTAAAACGTTGTCTTTGATGCAAGTTAAAAATAAAGCAACTACTGGCCAAATCCCTATTGTTGAACCCTTAAGCTTAAGAAGTTAAGAAGAGACCTGGGGCCATAAACTTTCCATCACAAGATCTGATAAGTTGGTTGGTAAAATTCAGAATTTTGACTACTATACAAACAAATCAGCTCCAGTATATCCACCATTACCTGTTTTCCTTTTCCAGCTGGTTTAAATCGTTCTTTTTGGCCAGCTGTCTGAGTTTGACCACATCTCCGCTGAACGCAGCCTTGTGGACCTTCCCCAGATCTTTCTCCTTGACATCGTAGCTGGCCGACAGTACGCTCGTGGTCTCAGAGGCGCTCGGGGAGCCCTTCTTCTTCTTAAAGTTGAATATCTTCTTCATGGTCGCTGACGGCACATCTCCATCTGCAGACTGTCGTTCACCTGAGGCTCAGGTACTGATCGCCTCGCATGTCTCGCCCATTCTCTAAGAATAAATCCTGCAAAGAGGATTAGAGTTATTTAATAATGACAGAAGCACAGGTCAGTCTGTCGCGTGCACATTTAGTCTGCTGTCCTTGTGCTACTTATGCTCATTTAAATACTGTACAAATAAAAGCTATTTTTTGTGTATTTATAATTAACTACATATTCATTCATTCACCTTTGGCTTAGTCCCTTTATTCATCAGGGGTCGCCACAGCAGAATGAACCGCCAACTTATCCAGCATATGTTTTACACAGCAGATGCCCTTCCCTCCGCAACCAAGTACTGGGAAACACCCATACACTCATACACTACGGTCAATTTAGTTGATTCAATTCACCTGTACCGCATGTGTTTGGACTGTGGGGGAAACCGGAGCACCCGGAGGAAACCCATGTCAACATAAGGGAGAACATACAAACTCTACACAGAAATGCCAACTGACCCAGCTGGGATTTGAACCAGCGACCTTCTTGCTGTGAGGCAACAGTGCTAACCACTGAGCCCCTTAACTAGATATTTATCTAAAATATTTATTATAGTATAAACGCAACATGTATCAACATTTAAAAAGCAATGTGGTGATACCATGTTATTTTCAAGGTATTTATTCATAATTTTTGCATGCAAAGATACCGTAAAAACAGCATCATATAGCACAGTACTTGTTTAAGAACTGAAATTAATCATTTCAAATAAGCTTAAAAAAAGACGTCTAATCACAATGTCTACAAACTAAAGTAACAAAAGTTATTTTATATGCACAGAAAAAAATGATTAAATCCAAGTAAAGCTTTTAACGTTTAAAATCACTTTTTAAAAGCTGAAATAAAGATATCCTCATCATTCAGCATAACAGATATCCTAATGTTCAAATAAATGGGGAAAATAGTGGTTTATATACACTTTTAAATTATACAAAACAAAGTTTTAAAGGGCAGCAAGGTGGCGCAGTGGGTAGCACAATCAGTGTAATGCAGTGGGTAGTTCTCCCCGTGTTGGCGTGGGTTTCCTCCGGGTGCTCGGGTTTCCCCCACAAGTCCAAAAACATGCGGTATAGGTGAATTGGGTAAGCTAAAATTGTCTGTAGTGTATGTGTGTGAATGAGTGTGTATGGATGTTTCCCAGTGTTGGGTTGCAGCTGGAAGGGCATCCGCTGCGTAAAACATATGCTGGATAAGTTGGCGGTTCATTCCGCTGTGGTGACCCTGGATTAATAAAGGGACTAAGCCGAAAAGAAAATGTATGAATGAATGAATAAAGTTTTAAAATGACTTGGGGATGGACTGTGATCCTTAAAAAGGAGGTGTTTTAATATTTCATGACTGACTAGATGTTTGATATTTAAAGTACAGTAACACTGAATAACATTTTAGCCAATGTCTTTTGTAAAGCATGTATAATAGAGCAATTCTAGCATTATGGATGTGATTTTCAGTAAAAACTTATATCATAAATATACAGAGAAAGTATATGTTAACATTATATTAAAACATCTGTTTATGTTTTCCAAAATAACTTACCACAGAGTTATGGCGTCAGAAAAATATCCATCTGTAAACGTTTTTTATATTTTAAATGAGGAAAATAAACATGTCATGGATGTGACCAAAAAAGTTTGCGAGTTTACAGTACACAACATACTTTGTAGAAATTCAGTGAATTAAACTGCACGACCCAAAAGGATAAGAGTTTGCTCACTACCCACTGAACTTCTGACAGACGTCCAAAAGACATCTATTATACCAACGGACGCAATATAGACTTGATAGGCACGTCTGTCAGAGGTCTAATGTTTGATGGGTATAGAACAAACATGACTGATTTTATTTGACATTTTTTGCATTCATGAGGAAAAAGCTTCGGTATGGATGTGACGGATGTGAAATTGGCACTTGTGTGACTTTGGTAAATGAAATATAATTGTTTGGAAACATTGACAGAAACATTTTTGAGTATTTTACAGTACTGTGAAATACAAGCCTACACAAAACCCCAGAAAGAGTTTCGCTATTCTGGTGAAAACTATTTTTTTTTCATGGCATGGTTCACATTTGCATGGAATTGCTCAATAGTGGTAATGTTTTGCTGTGAAAACATAAAACTAAGCAGAAAACATTACTAATGTACGAAAAAAACACATTTTTAAAGCTTAATTTTTTCCTTTGATGCTCAAAATCCCATTTTCGCCTTTGACTCCTATACAGCGTATTACACATGAGGTAAATGCGACAAATAAAACACGAAAATATACCATTTATGTAGTTTATATGGTTAAGAAAAGCTCGTAATCTCAGCGTTCAGATCAATCACCTCAACACGTTAATCTGCAATGGTAGTTAAACAGACCAACATTGCGAGCTTGCAAACTCACCTACATCGTCGTTTCACTGCAGGGCGTCTGTCGCTGATGTTTTAAAAGAATAAATAATCATTAAATATGTTTAAATGACCTCCGTTATCGAGTATGACACATTCGTGCTGCTCAAACGATGAGCCGTTTACGACGCTAGCAAGCTAGCTGCTTCTGTTACCATGGTAACAGCATGAAGCTCGTTTTTTATTCTAATAATTACTTATTAAATTGCGTGCTAAATAAATAACAGTGGAGAAAGCAGAACGGGTGTTTTAGATACATTTTAAACGTGTCAAATGTATGTTTAATAATACAAATTCGGCTAATATACATGCACGGAACTCGTTGTTTTTTACTCTGCATTCACACGGAACGTCGGACACCAAAACGTCACTTAGTAGGCGGAGCTTTAGGGTTTTCATCCTGCATTGGACGGTTTGAATCAATGACAGACATGCGTTTCCTCCAATGAGAGCACTGCTTGTTTTTTCCTCAGCCCTGACTGGCTAAATGTGTCCTGACAGACAGCGGTATTGTCCAATCACACTCAAGGATTTGTTGAAGCGACCGTTCGTAGCTTATTATTCGTCAAAGCAGAATTTAAAACTATTTAAACCGTTTTGAGCGGGTGCCTAGAAAACAAGAGGCAGCCGAGTCGAAGAGAGAAACTAGCCTCTAATGTCCAATTAGCAGCTAATGTTTATAAACAAGATAGAAGGAAGGATCATAACTTTGGATCAGCGGATCGTTATTTTTGCAGCGCGATCGTGCATAAAGGCTAAAGAGGTAGATGTCGTTTTAAAACTTATTACGCTGCTTTTTACGTTAGCCAAGCTGGCTATCGATTCTTTAAGAAGCCACATTTGACTATAATCGCATGTTGTGTTGTGTTTTTGTTATTTTTATGCTATAGATAAAAACGGATATAGTGTAGAATGGTGTCTTTGTTTTTATATTATTCAAGCTTGGTCATCCGCGTCTGTCTAAGTTGATGTCGATAAAAGGATTTTAAACGATGTAAATTAGGTTAAATGTGGTAATATTTGTTTATCTGGTCAAACTAAATGAATCAAGAAATCATCTCATGCTTTAACTATGAAAGTGTGTTCGATAACTATAAATTAATCATTTGTAATGATAAAATAATATGTAACGTTAAAGTCTGCCTCAAATGAGCCACTAAAATGATCTAAATTCACACAAGAAATAGTCTAAATGGTTATTTTCATTGTTGCAGCATGACAGATTGATTGTCTTGTCAATTTATGCATATGTAACGCATATTATGTATATGTAACGCATGTAAGTAACGTAACGCGTGTACAAAAGTAACGCAAATATCAGTTCGCTATTAGGTTTTTGTTTCGCCTTCCAACTGTAACGTTATAACAGAAAAGGAAGTTTGTTTATTGTTGAATGTGTTTTCAATATGTCATCCTGAAATGACAGCATTGTGAAAGTGGGTTCAGTACATCAGTTGCATACAAAGTGATGTGTTTCTGCTGAAATGTATTGGTTGTTTATACTGATTGCGTCATTGTTTTTTATTAGTCAATACTACAAATCAACCATTTAACCGTGTATTTCCAGGGGAGCCACAATGAGTTCCTTGCCTGAGGCCACACGCTCCCTCATGCAGGTTTTTAATGGGAAACTGCAGGATTTTACCAATGAGATTGAAAATGTCCACATGGTTTGGTTGGAGGAGATCCAGCAGGAAGCTTATCGCATGTTTTCTAGGTGAGCAACACTACTTATCTGTTATTAAGAATGTATGAAAGACTCACACTAAAGGGTCAATCAGTAAAATGATTGTTTTTATTCTAAAAAATGGGGTGTAATTAGGGCACCAATCATTCGATGACATTTTATTTTTCACAAGAGCATTTTATCTAAGCACTTTCTATGCTTGTGCATCACTTTATTTGTACATGTATTTCTGCTTCTGTTAATGATATTAGCGATATGATTAAAGCAATGCGTTGTTGTACAGTGACTTCAGTACAGAGCCAGAACTCATGCCAAAGACTCCATCGCAGAAAAAGTCAAACCGCAGGAAACGAGTGTCGATGGAGCTCAATGAGTCTCGCAGCAAAAGACGGTGAGTTTTATTTGTTAACGTCTAAATATCTCCGCTTGTATGCATGCAACAGAAACATTTAAAGCGGATTTTATTGTATTGTGTACTTCAGATTTTAAATGCTGTAATTGGGAGTTGTTGTTTTTCTGTGCAGTTAGGACCATAAAAACCATCTGTTTATTGTACTGAGATAAATACTATTTCTGTTTTAATTCATTGTAAAATAACTTTAAATGACTGTATTTAATAATTTGGCCAGAAATGTCAAGGTCATGCATTAATTTCCCTGGGAACTTATCAAATGTGTACTTTTATACATATGCATACTTGATATCGGTATGCTTTTATTTATTTATTTTGCCTTTTTGAAATGTTTTAAGATAACACATTTATCTTTAACTCACTTTAATCAGCTTTATTTAGTGTTTTATTTTTTTTACATTGTCTTTGCTGCTGTAGTTTCTCCAAGGGCAAACGCAGCAACCTGCGTCGCTCTTCAGTCCAGTTGACCCTGAACACCATTTCTGAGCTCGTTACGCCACACGTCCCGAACGACGGCTCCGAAAGCCTCATTGAGGAACCTGCTCGCCGCACACGCCGCAACAAGACCACCGCTCCAGCTGAACCTGAAGCCATCAAACGCAGCACCCGCAACAAAGCTGCCACCAAAGCCGAGGAGGAAGTGGTGGAGGAAAGTCCAGGAGTGAAACCACCCTCTGAAGATTCAACATCCACTAAAGATCAGCTCCTGGTGTCTGAAGCGGTTGTGAAGATTCCTTCCTCTGAGCGTCTGAGTGCGGAGTCGCTGCTGAACGCCGGTCAGTCTCCTGGAAGATCTGCTAATAAAATCCCCATCGCTGCATCCGGGGTGCAGAACACACCTCAGGGCTCTTCTCGGACATCAGCTCGCAGGTCTCTGGTGGTGCGGCGCTCACTGGTGGGCCTCAGGCATAGCATGACTCAAGAAGCTGTTCGCAGGGCGTCCCGACGCTCTTTCCTGAAGAAGAAAGCCAGACTTGGAAACTCCACCTGCAGCAGCTCCGTCAGCGGTAAGACTAGCTCCTACATCTATAAGTCGCCAGCTCTGTGTGAACCTGGTTATATGATTCAGTTTGGTCAATTGGATTACAAGGAGATGAGGTTTCTGTTTATACACTGTGTTTTAATTTGTAAACCTAAACCACAAATTGAGTCTCATATTCATGGGAATATTTTTGGCAATGGGCACAAATGTGGTGTATAGGTCAAAATATTTGATTTTCTTTTTATGCCAAAAATGATTAGAATATGAAGTAAAAATCATGTTCCTTGAAGGTAGTTTGTACATTTTCTACCATAAATCTATCAACTCCATTTTTGATTAGTAATTAGCATTGCAAAGGACCACTTTAAAGGCAATTTTCACTATTTGGGTTTTGTTTTCCCTCAGTTTCCAGATTTTTAAAAAAGTTTTATCTCCCAAATATTGTCCTAACCAAGTCTACATCAATGAAAGTTTGCTTATGATGGGTTTTGTGTTTCAGTGTCACTTGTCCACTTTCTTGGTTTCTTTAATGAAAGTGGATGCATGTATGGCATTTTTCTGATCGTTTAATTTAATACTGTGATATTACTTTACACCGTTTACATGTAACATGTGAACAGAGACATTGGAAACAAAGCAGTGAAACTGATGGCATTTTGACTGTAATGTAGAAAAGCTCAGAACATTTTAGACACTGTCAAGACCTGTGTTTAGCCCATTTAGGATTTGATCAAAAAGATATTAATACCATTTGTGAATGGGGCAAAATTGTAAATGAATGAGTTGAGATCAGTGTGAATGACTAAATAGGATTTACTGCTTTCTTAGTACCAGGGCTGTACTCGTATGTAAGTTTTGGCTGATGTCAATAACTCTCCATGTTCAGAAACTGATATAAAGGCTGATAAATAAAAGTTTTGAAATTCATTTTTGGAGCCTTGTTATGAAGACAGTGGAAGCTTTACTGCAGAAAACTGCAAGAAAACATCTAGACCTTTCTTTTCCCAATAAATTGTGCATCACTAGTTAGAACAGTCATGTAGATGTTTTAAAGTGATTGTGAATTGTGTGACCTTTATGCCCTTTTATTGCTTTTTCCAGAGGACATTTGTATGGATATTGAACCTGAACCTGAGGACACCGAGAACAGAGATGAACAGTGAGTGATCTTTTTATTATTATTACTATTTCTTCACTCACGATAGAAAAAAAATGTATTATTAATCTGCAAAAACTGCTGACTGTGAGTCAAACTTGCAGCCTTTCAGTTAAGAGTCCTATTTCTTTTAGGGTTGATGCTGAACCAGCCACTGAAACCAGCCCTGAACCAGAGCTCATCCAACCTGAGGTGAGAAGAACTTTCTGCTGTGGTTTTTCTCTTTCCTACATTAATAACAGACACAAAATAGTCAGATTTAACCAAATGCAGTTGTGTAAGAAGCTATTTGTTGCATTGTGTAAGTAACAGATGGATGTGTGCTTTCATAGGAACCAGAACCCGAGAAGATGGAAGAAAAGGAAATTGAGCTAACAGAAGAAAAACTTCCAGAAGTCATTATTGAATCTCCCAGCACTACTGAGAACTGTCGTCTGACACGATCCAAGGCTCGCACTTCAGTAACGGGTACACATCTAACATCTGCTGATGGTGTTTATTGTAGATTATGCAAATGGACCAGTAAATAATGTTTGATTTTTATTTTATGTAACAGATGACAGTGGAGGGTCAAAGTCCATAGGAGATGGCCGGTAAGAAGAACACAGTTCAATTAGTTGTCCTGTTTATAGTTGCTTAATCTGTGCCGTATCTAAGGAATAATTGATGCTCAAACTGCTCCTGTGTGTAGCACTAGTTTCTTACACATCTCATCCAAAGCCTTCTGTTGTGTTTTGAAGTGATTTTTCTTTTGACTGTTGTAGCTGTGAAATAAGTGTAATCAATCAGCGTAGTGATACGTGTGTATATATACATATGGATATGTGCTCAAAACATGCCGGAACTACTTTAGCTGTGCGTTTATCTGAAAACAACGTCACTCCTTAGAACAGGGGTGTCAAACTAGAGGCCTGCCAACATATTGTGACCCACAAAAGTATATAATTCACACTAAATATGAATTTAAATATTCGTGCGAGTAGTATTGGATGGTGCAAATGACATGAAATGCACAACGCATTTGCTTCAGTCGCATTTTCAAGATATTTAACTCGAGCTGAAATTTTGTGTAGGCCGAAAAACACCCTGTGAGTAATCTAGAGCAAGTGACACTTTGCTTTGTGATTCCACCATTGTAATAAGTCCATGCTGCTTTGTCGTATATTTGCTGAACCACATCTCCCATAATGCATGTTTGTTTTGAGACTCTGCGTAAAATGATTTGTTGCTCCGTAGTTCTGCTTTTCCCAAGAAACGTTACCCTGATAAAGTAATTCATGTTAAAATAACCCAGAGAAGGGGTTTACTTTTATGCAAATACATCTATTTATTTGTCACTTTAATATGTTTTAATGAAGTAAAGAGATGATTATTTAACAATATGTTAACGAGTAGCTAAAGTCGCCCTCAGTAAAAATGAGTTTGACACTCCTGCCTTAGAATGTTCATCAGCCAATCAGAAACAAGCATGCAACAATGTTTATTTTGTGGGTTTCCATCAGGTCTACACGATCAGGCTCTAAACGTCGTGCTGGTGAATCAGAAATGAGCACGCCAAAGAAGAAGAACACTCCTCCGAAGAAGTGCCTCACGGTATGAGCCTCTTTGACCACCATAATGCTGCCAATACACTCATTATCAACCTCTGGCTCTTGTTAAATGAAAAAGCTTTCTGCATTCACAAAAATATGATTTTTGGGGGCAGTTTCAGGGTGTCTGCGGGGTCCTAAAAAGTATTAAAAGTTGATTTAGAGAAATTGAAGCCCCTTTAAATACTATTTTACAAGGTATTGAAGTTTGTATCAGTATGCTAAAGTCTGGCTGAATATCGGGTTGCTGTGTAGTTTCTAACATTCATAAAATCCTGCTAGATTTGACATCACGCTGCTTTGTTTACTGAAGAAACCAAGGAAACACTTAACAAAATTCCTGCTGTTTTAGTCGCCACCTACTGGAAGAGCATTTTTATTTCAGTATATGATAATAATAATAGTGTATGTATATATGCATGATATAATTTATATATAATAATAATAATAATGTTTTAATTTGCGATTAGTTTCCCATTAGTTTTATAAGTAAAAATTTCATCAATGTTACTGGTTGAAACCTAAAGTGACGATGAGGTCTTAATGTATGGAAAGTCTCAAAAGGTAATGAATTTTACTATGATTTCTGTATATACCTTGAGTTTGGTTGGATGAGCTTTGAGTATACCTAACAGTACATTGTGTTTGTTTTGTGGATGTAGAGTATCGCTCCACACATGCGCTCATTCGTGCACACCGTGCAGAAGAACCAGATCCTGATGATGACTCCTGGATCTCTGGGCCGCAGCACCATTATGAAGTCCTTTATCAAGCAATCTGCCAGCAAACCTGATGTCAAGGTGGGCAAATCTGTTTATTTGTGCAATTTTAAGGGCCGATGAAATCTAGAAATCGTTTTGTTTTTATTATTATAATTTATTTATTGTAAATACTGGTGTACTATGTGCTGGACTAATTACATTTTAGTCATTTTGTGCTTTAATATTCAGACAGTTGTTAATATATTAGTTAGTGCCAGCCACATTAGATCCACTGCTGTGAAAATATCTTTCGTAAAATTAAAAAAGTAATCCAAAGACAGAAGGACAAGACTGTATTTAGCTATAATCCCATGAAGCATGGTCGGTTTTAAAATGCACAAAGATATTTAATCCTAATCAAGTTTGTTGTTTTCACCCATAGACAATAAAGTACCCAAGTTTATTTCTAAATGTGCGTGTATACAAAATTGGCTGTTTTGAGAGACTAGTTCTGTCTTTAAAAGAGTGCCAGTTATTATGCACAATAAGTTTTCGTTTTTACAGGCTGACTGTTGTGATGTATTGCAATTTGTAAAAGTGGGTTGAAGATTTTGATTTATTCTTTCCAAATTGGTAAACTTCTGTGACGTTCTACAGTCAGTTTATTTTTCTTTTACTCTAAAACACCAAAATAAGGACCCTATGATATCCGTAGACTGGTTTTTTTTAGGCTGTCAATGTTTGCTAATATGCTCAAGGCAGAAGTCGTTTTAGTTAGTAATTTTACTTCCTGTCTTTTCCCCTCAGTTGGGCTCTGGCTCTGTGGTGAGTATAAACAGTGAATCCACATTGGGGTCATTTTTCATGTCAGTCAAAACCATTTGAATTCACTTCTTGTTTGCTTATTTTATGAGTGGGCTTGTTTGTTTGTTTGTTTGGCTGGTTGGTTGGTTGGTTGGTTGGTCACCTAATGTTTAACTCATACTTCCTTTGGGCATTGAATGCACTATAAAATCTACACTGTAAAAAGCGATTAGTTGAGTTTACTTGCAAAAACTAAGTAAACCCATTGCTTTTACAGCGATTTAATTGAGTTTACTTGAAAAACTGCGGAAACCCATTGCTTTTAAAGCAGTTTGTTGACTTTACTTGATGCGAGTAAACCCAGCTTTAATAACTGTGCAGAATTATAAAAATTAAGTCAACTGAACAGTTCCAAGTTACAATGTTTTTAAAGTAACTAATCACTTTTTACAGTGTGAACTAAATGGATCGTCCCATTCAGACTTTGTCAGATTAACGCATCACTCATCTGGTGTATAAATGTGCATCTTTGGCACTGTTTACACCTGGTATTAACACCTTTTTTTGTTGATATGATCACAAGTGGTCAACGCTAAGAAAACGGGGAGTTTGTATACTTTCAAACACATTTAGAGGTGGTGGAAAACACATGATGTTATTGCCGTTGTACTGTAGATGCAAATGTGGTTGAATATGTTAAAAAAGCCTCTGAAAATACCTGCTGAGCTTACAGGGGAATTACCAACCTACGTCACACATGACGTCACACGGGTTCAACCGCGCATACCGGTTGCAATAGCAAACATGTCGTGTTGTGCGGTAGGATGCCAAAATCCAAAAATAGAAAACTTAAATTTGACCGTACACCACACTGCTTTTAATGTCAACCGCAGACGTCTTTGGCTAACAGCCATCAGAAAAACTGAATGGAGTAATGGAGAATGGAGGACCTAATTAAAAATGCTCGACTCTGCAGTTCTCATTTTAATAAATTTAAAATTCACGCTATGCTGAATCACACACATTACTCATTTCTGATAGCAGCAATGATTTTAGCAAAAACAGTTAAATATAGTTAATTAAACTGCAGACACTGAATGCTTAGAATGAAATGTACAAATGTAAGTTCACATACCCTGCCGTACAGGCGCTGCTCTCTGTCAGAATGCAGTTGTTTTGCTTGATGATTACCCAGGCCTTGGACAGTTCTGTCTTCTGTCCTTGTCTTTGCTAAAAACAGAGGTTCTGCCTAGCCAATGTAATGTCACATGACCACACAGAACAAAATTGTAGGCATCCAAAGACTTGTAGATATTTCGGGCTGGATGCTTGGCCATTTCATCTTATGCAATATCCATTGGGAGGGTGCTATCGCAAATGGACCTGTCAGACGAACGCCGCTCACTTTAACGTTAATTTTGCCGAATAACTGTGCTTATCACTGGGTGACAAGCTGTTATAATACACTGAAAGCATTATGTAAATAATATGTAATCAATATAACTTATCTCTAATACAACACAAACTCTGTACCGCATCGGATGTCATTCCCTTGCTGTAAATGCTAGCATTCCTGTTTTTTTTTCCTGCAACCTCGATGCGCGCGCATCCTGAATGTTTACAAACCGGTAATTCGTCTATTGAACAACAGCATAACTTCTAAAATAACTGTTGAAGGCCTAGTGAGATGGATTACAACGGTCTCATTCATAATTGTAAGTTTTAGTATCTGTAGGTTTGGTGAGTAAACGTAAGAGGCAGAATGTTCTTTTACAAGCCTTGATGGTTTTAATCCTTTTTCCTTTTGCAAATATACATATTTGACTGCATATTAAATGCCTGAAATGAACTATAACGTACAAGGACTTGACCTCAGCCTGCAAAACTTTGGATGATGTTGCATGATCTGTCTTTTCTCTTGAAAAATGAATACTGATCATTCGCATGAAGTCTTTATTCATAAAGACACTACTTAATATAATTGCTTTTGATGATTGTTGAATTAATTTAATTGAAAACAACAGCTTGTGTATCTATCTATCTGTCTGTCTATTGTTCTATTCTTCTATCTGTCAATCTATTTGTCTGTCTATCGTTCTATTCTTCTATTTGTCTATCTATCTATCTCTCTATCTATCGTTCTTTCCTTCTATCTATCGTTCTATTTGTCTATCTATCGTTCTATCTGTCTATCTATCTCTCTGTGTCTGTGTGTGTGTGTGTGTATTAGGAGCTCATCAGAAAGGAGTCCTCATTTATTTACATTACTCAATGCATAAGTGAATTAATAAAGTATGTTCTATTGACTTTAGTACTTTTTTAATTTGCACAAATGTTGACAGTAGTTAGGTGTTATTTTTTTAATTTTATTTTTTTGTAGTATACCATGTTGCATAAGCTTAGAAAATTGCTCACGCTTATTTAGATTGGAACGTGTTAGATTGAAAGATCAGAGAAAGCTTATACAGTGCGTACACCCACCCACAGACCCTCCTTCGTCAGAAAAGTGGACAAATGAGACTCCTTTAAACATCGGATGTATATGGAAATGTTTCTCCCTTGGCTGGCTGTGATCAGATTGACCAAAACGCATGTTAATACCAGGTGTGAACGCTAAACAAGGCCTTTGTGGCTGGGAAAGTTCAGTTATCCCTTTGTGTATGTTAGCAATACATCTGCGTATCCTCACTTTCACCCAAAGTAAAAGCAGCTGTCTTTATGTGGTTCGTCTTGTGTTGTTCTAGTTGAAATCCCAAATCACTCACTCACTTGCTATATTTGTTTAAAATGGAATTACTTTTGTTTTATTTTTCCTAAAGGAGCGGGAACGGCAGAAGTGGGACGCCCTGAACAAGAAGATTGAGCAAGAGAACGAGCGAAAGAAAAAGATTGAGGAGGAGAGACGGAAGAAACAGGAAGAAATGAAAAAGTATTGACATTTATTAATTATTTATCTAGTTTGACGCGTAATTATCATATAGTAATTTAAAGTGTCCTATTATCATGTTGGAGTTCCCTACAACAGGTTTAAATGCACTTTTTTCTTATTAAAATCTTTGCAACCCATTTATGTTGAAGGACAGCAACATTACAAAAGGCTAATTTAATTTATGTATTTTTCCCCATGACTCGTTTTTAACCCATTAGATTTATTTAATTTTTTTACCCATATGAGATCACAAACAGCAAATTAGATATTTTTTACCCCATGTGTACCTTTTTATTTATTTATTTATTTATTTATTATTATTTTTTTACCCCATATGACATTACAAATGCCAAATTAGACCCCCCCCCCCAAAATGTCCCTTTTTTTTTTAACCCCATATGACCCATTTTTTTAACCCATGACATTACAAATAGCAAATTAGACCCCCCCCATATGTCCCCTTTTTTTAACCCATATGACATTACAAATGACAAACTAGATTTTCTTTTTTTACCCCATATGACCCATTTTTAAGGGTAATATATAATTTTTATTTTATTTTTTTACCCATATGATTTTTTTTTAAACCATGACATTACAAATGGCAAATTTTATTAATTAATTTTTTTCCCCCATATGACTTTTTAATGTTTTTTTTATTTTTTTGTATTTTACCCATTTGATTATTATTTATTTTTTTTTTCTTGTGACATTACAAACGGCAAGTTACATATTTTGTAACCCACATGACCTGCTTTTTAAGTGTGAATGCAAAATGAGACTCAAGAGTCGATTGTGAATTGTAGGAAACGGGACGAGCGTCTGAAACGGGTTGTTGAGGCTCGAGTGAAAAGCGAAAAGGAGAAGGAGCAGGAAAAGAAAAAGAAGATCGAAGAAAAGATGGCGCAGCTGGAGAAGAAAAACGATCTGGTTAGTACTGAAGATCCTTAGACTCAATGTAAACCCATGCTTTCCACTTGATTCGGATTCTTCATATAGCTCTGCTGTTTTTCTTTAAGCTGCGGGTGGAGCGGATGGCGGAGGAGAAAGCCAAGAGGAAGGTGGCCACTAAACGACAGGAAGAGCTGGAGCTGCGCAGAAAACAGGAAGAGGTGGCAAGACAAAAGAAACAGCAGCAAGTTGTAAGTCAATCCAGCAATAAAAGGCCCTGTTTCGACCTGGTATTAACATGTTCAGTTTCATGGGCGCGTTCGCTGTATATAATTTTATCATAATCATAATCTTATCATTTATCATAATCTTTAAGTTGTATTTCGGTTTACTTTTAATAAAGCACATCCAATAATAATAATAGACCATTTCAATGTGGTGATGTCATTAGTGCATAAACATGTCCTGCTTGTCAAACTATTTCATAACTGCAGCAAGAGGCAATTCAATCATAACTTCACGTTGAAACCACTGTCATAACCTTATTTATCAATGCATGGAACTTTTTGGACTCTTGGAAGCTACGGAAATGTAAAACAGGAAATATGTTAGGATCATTGTTGTGGTTTACATCCCTCAAAATGGTCTATAATCAAAGGTTCTGTTAGTAGGGTGAGAGCAGGCGGTCTTCATGGATCATTATAATGGATTGGGGTCACTTGAGCATTTACATTGAAAAAAGCAATCCGATCAAATTTATTATAGAACTGTTTGGTTCTGTCGGACTTCACTTCCTTTACATCCTTATTGGACCTCCTTCCCTTTGGATGGTAGTGCATGTGTCTAAACTTTCCACTACGCCATTGGGACCGACAGTCAGTTGGCATTTGTGTGGAGTTTGCATGTTCTCCCCGTGTTGGCGTGGGTTTCCTCCGGGTGCTCCGGTTTCCCCCACAGTCCAAACACATGCGCTATAGGTAAATTGAATTGAAATTGGCCGTTGTGAATGAGTGTATTATGGGTGTTTCCCAGTGATGGGTTGCAGCTGGAAGGGCATATGCTGGATAAGTTGGCGGTTCATTCCACTGTGGCGACCCCAGATTAATAAAGGCACTAAGGCGAAATGAATGAATGAATTAAATAATGTTCAAAATAAACTAAAACTGCCAGTAGGTGGCGGAACAGGTCTGAGTCGATTGTTCACTGTTTGTTCATGTGGTTTTACTCAGAAATGAAATTATAGATGCACAACCATTCTCTTGTGACTTATAAATGACATTTTCCTTGCAAAACATTAGCAAAAACATACAATAGTGTGTAAAACATAACCATCTAACTAGCAGTTTATTGACTCTGATCATGCTTTATTTTTAAGATAACCTTGTTACAGTGTTGCTATTCATTCATCTACTCCGTAATATCAATTAATTACATGTACTTAGAACATGGATGTGCTGGTTAGGTGCAGGGTTAGTTGCGTGTAGTTAGTTGTAATAACTATAGTGATGCATACATAGTGGAACATGTACACTTTAAACCTGTTTGAAGAACTGATATATAAAATCAGGATCACATTTGAACTCAAGACCAAAATTTTATTACTTTTAATTTATTCATATATATATATATATATATTCTTTTCGGCTTAGTCCCTTTATTAATCTGGGATCGCTACAGCGGAATGAACCGCCAACTTATCCAGCATATGTTTTACGCAGCGGATGCCCTTCCAGCTGCAACCCATCACTGGGAAACATCCATACACAAATTCACACACATACACTACGGACAATTTTAGCTTACTCAATTCACCTGTACCGCATGTCTTTGGACTTGTGGGGGAAACCGGAGCACCCGGAGGAAACCCACGCCAACACGGGGAGAACATGCAAACTCCACACAGAAATGTCAACTGACCCAGCCAAAGCTCGAACCAGCGACCTTCTTGCTGTGAGGCGATCGTGCTACCCACTGCACCATCGTGAGGCCTCTATATATATATATATATATATTTATTTATTTATATTTATGTGTGTGTGTGTGTATATATGTGTATATATATGTATATATATGTATATTTATTTATTTATTTATTTATTTACAGGCCATATGATCACCTTCAGACCTGAATTATGTTCCAAGTGTCTTTTTTTTTTTCCTGTTCTTAAGGCCTCCATAAATAAGACCAAATAAAAATGTCAACAATTTAATTAACTTATTACATTTAATTAATTTTAATTAGTAATAATAATTTGTAATTAATAAAAAAACAAATTCAGGTGCAAATACAGTCGTATTACAAAATCAATATACCAACATAAAATAGTACAAATTGTTCGTCCTTGACGTTTCTACAGGTTAAATCTTTAATCATTAGGTTTGTTGGTGTTTACACTGCACATTATTAGAACCCAGTGTTTGTTGATTCCATCTATTCATTTATTTACTATATATTATTTTGTTTCGCTATTTATGTACCATCCCTGTTTTTCAGGAGGAGGAGGAGAGGCGGTTTCAGGAAATGCAGGCCAAACGCAAGGCCGAGGAGGAGCGAGAGAAAGCCCGTAAACTTGCCGAAGCTGCACGCGCTCTGGAGCTCAAGAAAGAGCAGGAGCGAGAACGGGAACGCGAAAGAGAGAGAGAAAGGGAACGCGAGAGAGAGCGGGAGAGAGAAAGAGAACGGGAGAGAGAGCGAGAAAGACAAGCCATCGCTGAGAAGTTAGTCTTGCTTTTTGTGCGTGTTTGAAAGAATCCTGATGAAGACCTTGTAGGTCGAAACATTGTCTGATTAAATTGTCTTGATTAAATTAGATGCGATCCGACTTCATTGTCATTACACAAGTACAAGGCAACGAAGTGCAGTTTCGGTCTAACCAGGAGTGCAATAGCAGCAAGTGCAGGATATACAGGCATACATTCTACGTTAATTTCCGCTGTTTGAAAGTGTTGTAAGAATTTTGCAGTCGTTTTCGTTGTGTAAATAATAATGCTCGTAACAACATATTTACTGAATTAAATGATAATGGCATTCATTATAGGCTACGTGTCTATTTTTGAAAATAACCATAAATAACCAATTTTATTAAATTCTTTTTATTTATTTATATTATTATTTTTTACTCTTGTAATTTTTATCCATTTTATTATTATTTCTTTTGTGTTTTATTATTTTATTTATTTTTGTTGTTGTTGTTGTTGTTGTTGTTTATTATTTATGTTTTTTATTATTATTATTATTATTATTCATACGTTTTACTTTTTGTATTTTTGATCTATTATTATTTGTTTTATTTATTTATCTTTATTATTTTATTTGTTGTTGTTATTATTATTATTATTATTATTTTATTTATTTGTTTTAATTTTTTTTCTTTTGTAATTATCTATTTTATTATTTATTTTGTATATATATTTTACATTTTTTTAACAGTTAAGTGCAATTATTGAACTAAACTATGGGTAATATTTCCAGATGGATCTACTATGAACATAATATACAAGTTGTATTAACTAGAATCAGAGATTTACAAATAGATAAACGTAATGTACAGTTTGCTATTAATCATCAGGAATATGCAACATAATATACAGGTTGTTCTTTGCTATAAACAAGAATTACAAATAGATATGTACATCGTACATTCGCAAATGTATGTGTGCAGTGGATATGTAGATGTATGTAAAGTGTAGTGCAATGATTTATGTGCTATATTAAGTAGTGCAATGGTTATGGGGAGAGTGCCACTTTAGCTCCTGTCTCCCTATTGGACTCATACACCGGTACAGTGTGCTGATGTTTCTTTACTTGTCTTTTAGTTTGGCTTGATCGAGCATCTGCCTTCAAGATTTTCTGAGATGTGCGCACACTGATTTCTTTTTCACGTGTGAATGAAAAGCATCAGTTTCAGAGGTGCTAAATGGGATGATTGTGTTGCAGAGAACGACTGGAGAAGGAGAAGGCTATCGCTCTTCAGAAGGAACTGGAGAGAGCAGCCAGAGAGAAGGAGAGGAGAGAAATGGAGGAGAAAAGGAAGATGGTGAGCTTTTTATTGTTGAACATTGATCTGTTTCCAATGTGTAGCGTGTTTAGGATGATCTGAGCTCAATTTCAAAATCTCTGGTAGCCTTTTGGTCAGGCACTCCTACGGTGGCCGAGAGAGAGAGTAATGTGCTGCAATTTAAGAAAGCGCCAGCAAATTGAGAAGCGATCTTCATATGTTTGACGGTTCACATGCTGCAAATCCTCACAAAGCATACACGTTACAAATGTGCTGCATTTGTTTACACAATGCAAACGACTTAATAAAAAGCGCTGCATTTTCTAATAACACTTGCAAAAAGAACAGAACACAACCATAAATGTTTGAAGGGGACCCAAAAGCGTGACTGACGCTGCTGTGAAATGTTTATTGCACAGTGAAGTTGTAGGTGATCTTTGAAAGGGGAGTTTGTTTGTTTATTGTAACGTCCTGATTCCCTTGTCTTTTGTATTTTATTAGCCTAAATAGCCGGGTCTGTCATGTTTAGGGTCGCCTTGAAACATTTCTGCAGTTTGAAAGTGTTGTAAGAATATTGCAGTCGTTTTCGTAAATAATAATGTGTTCGTAACAACATATTTACTAAGTTAAATGATAATGGCATTCATTATAGGCTACGTGTCTATTTTTGAAAATAACCATAACCAATTTTATTAAATTCTTTTTATTTATTTCTATTTTTTTTTTTTTTACTCTTGTAATTTTTATCCATTTTATTATTATTTCTTTTATGTGTTATTATTTTATTTATTTTTGTTGTTGTTGTTGTTTATTATTATTATTTATGTTTTTTTTATATTATTATTATAATTATTATAATTATTATTCATACGTTTTACTTTTTGTAATTTTGATCTATTGTTTGTTTTATTTATCTTTATTATTTCATTTGTTTATTATTATTTTATTTATTGTTTTAATTTTTTTCTCTTGTAATTATTTATTTTATAATTTTTTTTGTATATATATTTTACATTTTTTAACAGATTTATTATTATTATTATTATTATTAATTTAATTATTATTTTATTTTTTTATTGTCCCTGGAAACAAAAAATAATGTGCGAACCTGGTATGCCTACTCCTTATTGTTTTGTTTTGTTTTATTTTATTAAAAAAATATTAATCAACTTGGTACCGAAGTAACAGTTCTTTTTGACAATACCTGTTACCACAAACACACATTGATAGTGCTTCCTTGATGCATGATCATTGCATACAACATAATTACCCAATTTGTGAGAGAATATGAGAGCACTAAAAACCAGGCTATGCGTTTCCTCCCATTAAGATCTGATGGGCAGGGTGATTTAATTTTTGGTAGGCCGACTGGAAAACAGAATAGCCCTGGGACATTTTTCAGTCCCATAATCTGATATTGTTGTGTTGCTAACAGGAGGAGCAGAGAAGGGCTGAACAGGAAAGAGAAGCTCAACTCAAACATGCTGCTGCCGCCTCTACAGCCACAGCACAGGTCACGATCATCACAATCACAACCTATAATGCTTGTGCTCATTGTAGGGGAAAATCATAATCGTAAATATTGTAAATGCCATTATTTAAAACGATTATGAGTGGGTCATTTTGTCTGTGTGTGTAAATAAGGTTTAAATTGTATGTTTTTTTTTTTTATCACTTTATGTTGTATTTTAAAGCATATAGGGTCTGTAAATGTATATTTTCATGGCGGTGTTGGGTTTTATTATTTTAATACTGTTTTGAATGTGTCTACAGGTCACAAAAACAGCAGCAAATATCCTCAACACAACAATAACTAAGAGTTCAGCTCTGAACATGACTGTAGATATTGAGGTAAGCACCTTTTCTTTCCCCTTTTCTTCTGCTGTATTAAGTATCTACTGAATGAATCATTAAATGTCTTCTTCCTCCACAGAATTCTGTTCTGAAAACTCCAGTTGGTAAAGGAGCTGCTCAGAATAAGACTGTAGATCACGGAGCAGGCCTCAACGTGACTGTTGACATTGAGGTGAGCTCGTGGCAAACTTTATGCCCTGTTTTTTTTTTTTTTCCTTTGGTTAATGTTCTGCTTGCTCATATTATTGGACATGTTCTCTTATTTACCAAAGAAGAAAAGCTATGAAGACTTTACTTTCCAGTTTTCCTTCTAATATCAACCACTCAGAACACCTCAGCAGCCGCTTGGCAAACAACATGTTAAGCCATGCTATAAATATGCTAACAACAAATCAGCAACTGCCTAGCACCCACCCAAAACACCTATAGGTGCTTATCTATCTATGCTAATTGTTTCAAACTTCTTTCAATTACTCAAACTTTCAGGCTAGGCCTTCTCAAGCCATCATACATTTTGTCTACGAGCTTTACTTTTACTGCTGTCCTGTAATTTACTGTGGATTTTTCATTTATTTATTTCCTTCGGCTTAGTCCCCTTATTCATCAGGGGTCGCCACAGCGGAATGAACCGCCAACTTATCCAGCATATGTTTTATATAGCAGATGCCCTTCCAGTCGCAACCCAGTACTGGGAAACACGCATACACTCTCATACACTACGGCCAATTTAGTTTATTCAATTCACCTATAGTGGGGGAAGCCAGAGCCTCTGGAGGAAACTCACGAGAACATGCAAACTCCACACAGAAACGCCAACTGATCCAGCCGGGATTCGAACCAGCAAACTTCTTGCTGTGAGGCGACCGTGCTAACCACTGAGCCTCTGTGTCGCCACTGTGGATTTTTATTTGAGCTATTTTTGTTATTTATTTAGATCCCCATCAGCCACCACCAACATAGTGACTATTGTTCCTGGGGTCCAACAAATGAAATGACAAATTTACATTAATTCATCATTAAAACCAATACCAAATACCAAATTTACACTTAACAATAGATACCATGACCATGACCAAATGAAGACACATTTACATTAAACCGTTACTATAGAAAGCAATACAATACAACGTATAACACAGTGTTTAAAACACCACAGGTATCAGTTAACCAAAAACTGCTCCATTAGGTGTTTCTTTAATGAGTGGTTCTTCAGATTTTTGACCCTGGTTTTTATTTTTGCATTTCAGCAATCTCCACAGTCCTACCAGATCACTCCTAAAGGGCAGAAAGTCACTGTTTTAGTGAATCCAGAGGATTATGGCATGGACCAGAACAGCGACGACTCGACAGATGACGAGTCTGCACCCAGAAAACCCATCCCGTCCTGGGCTGAGGGTGTGTATTTGTTTATTTGACAAACTTTTTATTGTTGTTCAAAATGTATTAGTGTAGTTTCACGGCGGTGTAGTTTCAACCTTTTTCTTTTTCTCAAATACGCTATTTCTATACATTTTCTTTTTCAGAAGGTCTAATTATTCATTGAAGTACTAGGATAACAGTTAACAGGATCTAGATGTAGATGGATATTAATGGCAACATTAATGTTATTTTCCATCTGTGTGCTGTAAGGCAGGTTGCATTGGCTTATTATATCTAAAGTTAATTAATAGCTAAAGCCATTGCAATCCATACCATTGCCGTTTAAAGTAAGGGCTTTTAGAGTTGGTATACTTTCAATGCACCCTTTTTTTTTTTAAAGTGGAAACTGTTTTTGTCATCTGAAATACTTTTTTCTTTTGGATTTTTTTCATTATGTAATAACTTCACGTGATGGAGCAAACTGTCCTCAACCAACCCACAAACAACAACAGCAGCAACAATAATAAAACAAAGTGCTTTTGACTGAATCCTAATTTAAGAACTTTGGCATATACAATCATAACCATTATCCCACACCAAGAAGTGCATGTTTACTTTGCTAGATCTACATTAAAGTTGCACAATACTGGGAAAATATGTGAGATGTGATAATATAGTTGAATATTACAATAACAATATTTTGATTATATATTTATTTATTTTTTTTATTAGCCATTTAAAAAAACATTTCTGTAATGATCAAATCTAAAATAAACCAGTAAAATCTAAACAAAATAAATAAATCGGGTTAAAGAGAAAACTGTCCATATAAGTAAGGCCCCATCTGATTTGTCAAATTTGGCTAAACAACTTATGCATTTAACATGCAAATATACAATAAACACATGTAATTTATTGCACATCTCTCCGATATGAATATTGCATATTTATTTATTCATTTTCCTTCGGCTTAGTCCCTTTATTCATCAGGGGTCGCCACAGCGGAATGAACCGCCAACTTATCCAACTTATTTTACACAGCGGATGCCCTTCCAGCTGCAACCCAGTACTGGGAAACACCCATACACACTCATTCACACACATGCACTACGGCCAATTTAGTTTATTCAATTGCCCTATAGCGCATGTTTTTGGACTGTGGGGGAAACCGGAGCACCCGGAGGAAACCCACGCCAACACGGGGAGAACATGCAAACTCCACACAGAAATGCCAACTGGCCCAGCTGGGACTCGAACCAGCAACATTATTGCTGTGACCACTAAGCCACCGTGTCGCCCATATTGCATATTATTTGCAATAATTATATATATTTTTTTTATATATATATATTTTGCATCCCTTATTTACATGCTATTGTGTTTTGTACAGGTATGCAGTTGCAGCAAGCCATCAAGAAGCACTATTATAATCCACTGAACCTCAACGCTTATTTTGGAGAACCCAAGCCGCCCAGATTGGAGATGATCTTCAGCAAGACCAAACCTCGCTTCTTCAAACGCACTAGTTCAGCAGTCTGGAATTCTCCACCACGTTTGGGAAATTTGGGGCATTAATAAGCAAATGTCTTCTACTTTTTATCTGTCATCCTTTTTATGTGTTCTCTTTTATACTATAGTAGATTAATAGAAAAAAGATGGGACGTGGCATTTTGCCCATATAATTCACTTCACAGAGTGTCAAATTACTCTGACTGTCAATAAAAGTAAAAATATTTAAAGGGCTCTGTGATGTCATTCATTCATAGGGGGGAAAAACAGGAGCATTGTTGTTGTTGTTTTAGTGTGAATGAGTATTTACATGATGGCAGGATAGACCTAATTAGACAGAGATTTGTGGGACTCCCGATACTAAGGTCATGTCCAAACTAATGCGTTTTCAAATGAAACGCATATTTTTGTGTCCGTTTTGCCCTTTCGTCCACACCGAGACGCGTTTTTAGGAAACGAAAACCATTTCTTCTTGAAAACACTCTACAATGTGGATCAATATGAAAACGCCGTTTTGGTGTCGCAGTGTGGACTGTGAAAGCAATGACGCATTTTTAGTCATGTGACACAGTCATGTTACTAATTCAGCAAAAATGGTGGACCACATTGTGCAGCATGGTTTTGGATGCTCTCAGTTTTGACAGAATTGTTGAAAAATTAATGTAAGTTTGTACATGCTCCAGCTTCGCTTTTATCAAAGGACATGGAGTGTGTAGTCAGAGCTGGTGTTCAGCGGCAGCTCAGCAACTCCACCTCATTGTCAGTCCATTTAAAAAACTATTTTCCTCGACATTTTGCCCCAACGTTTCAAAGAGCCGGAAAGAAAATAAACGTCAGGCGGAAATTCGGAAAGTGTCGAAGTGTCTTGCGTTTCACGCATGCGCAGTACAGGGTGAAGGCGTTTTTAGTCGTTTCAGTGTGGATGCCAACGTTTTGGAAAACGGATGAAAACGGCAGTGTGGACGTGAAGCGTTTCTAGACGAAAACTTAACTTTCTAATTTATCCAGATAAGTGTAGACATGGCCTAAAATACAGATTTCTGATATACACTGTACTTTATTAAATCACTATGTATGCATGTTATTTTGGTTTATATTTGACATTTTACAAAAGGATTCAATGTTTTGAATTGAGAAACCTATAAACAGATAAACCTACATCAACAAAGGTAATAGGAAATTTTTTAATATTACTAAATTGACTGCTTGGCTATCTTATATCATAAAAATCCAGCAAACAAGCCTATAAAAGGTGAAAAAATAATTTAATTATAACTTTTCTGCTGTTGTGTGAATAATGTAATCTATAAAATACCTAATTTGATTTGAGTACTGTACAAAACGTAATGTAATTTAATTATAAGTACTTATTTTCTGGAAATCTGATTTAGTCGTCTGGATTAAATGTAAATTAACCCCGTTTCTTACATTTCAAACCCACCGCATAGAGTTGACCCCAAAAGAAATGTGTACCTTTGACAGGAAAGTGTTTCGTAAGGGACAAATGATGTGTTGGTTTAAAAACGAACATCTGCTAAATTAAAATAAATGAAATTAAATGGACATTAGCTGCGCCGAATCCACACGACATTTCTGGTAAATCGTGTCAGAAGAGATTACGGCCAATGCGCATGCGCAGCTGACGACTGTTACTCATCTCTCGTGAGCGCGCACGGCTGTGGAAACTTCATCGTCACTAACGGCGTCGCGCATCCAAGGGACAACAATCGCCCAAGAGAGGACTCGCTTAAACCAGCCCGAAGGTAGGTTAGCGATTAAAACACGTTTATTATTAGAGTAAACACAACTGATTGTGTTATGTTTGGTGTTTGATTCACTGTAGCTGCCCGTTTTGCTTTATAATAACAGGTGCAGTTGACGGTCACACGCCTAATAATAGTCCCCCTATTTAAAGCATTTGTGAATTTACGCGCGACCAGCGGCCTGTTTTTGTTTACATTTATTATACATTTGAGTATCGAATATTTACGTATTATATGAGATTAAATCCTCGCTCATGTTATGAAGGAGTGAATTATATAACTGATTAATATATAATAGGAAAATAAAACAATGATGTGTTGTTACTGATTATATTATATTATATTTGGAGACCATTTAGTTTGATTTTTTTTGGATCTCTTACAGCTCAATCTAACGTAAAACCTTTAATAGGTGTCGGAGATGGCCTCCGAACATATACACACACACACACACATTCATTGACTGGTATACATCTAACAAACGCACACACACATACGCACTACTGTTATCACTTAGAGCATTTGTGGTCAATCATGCGCTGAGATGAACATGATAACAGATTTGCTTTCGATTAAGCTAGCATGAATCTGAGCAGCACTATATGTGTGACTGAGGCTAGTTCTCATTTTGTAGAGGCGTAAATTATTAAAGACTTCATGACAAATTTGTTATTTGAAAAATGTGATGTTGATGTTGTCATATTGGATGCATCCAAAACCACATAAATTCTTTGCATATGTAAAAACAACATATTTAAAAAACATTTTCTTTCAGAAAATTCATTCTGTAGTTTAGATGTGTGATATTAATGTGTTTGCAATCTTCATAAAACACGACGATGCTGGAGATTTGTTCAGCCACAAAAATCACTAACCACATCTTTTCAATGCAAATACTTCACTGTGTGTCTTAACGGGATAGTTCAGCCAAAAATGAAAATTCTTCCATGATTTACTGACATTCGACTTGTTCCAAGCCAGTTTGATGGTTTGTCTGTTTGTTCTGTTGAACAAGAAGATATTTTGAAGAATGATGGAAACCGGTAACCACTGACATCCAGGAAGTGGGAAAAACGGATACCCAAAAATCTATATACTGTCATCATTTACTTACCCTTCACTTGTTCAAAATCTGTTTGAGTTTCTTTCTTCTATTGAACACGTAATGACATATATTGAATGCTTGTAGCTGGCACCAGTTTAATCCCATGGTCTTTTCTCTTTTGTGTTCAATGGAAGAAAGAAACTTGTAAAGGTTTAAAACCACATGGGGGGATAAATGATGAGGTAATTTTCATTTTTAGGTGAACTACCCCTTTAGAGAAATCTTGGAAGGATTTTAATACCAAAAGAGTGTTTATGATGGCCCTAATTTTAAGATTGTCTAATATGGATATATTTACATAGCAAGTTTCCATTTAGTGAGTGTGTATACATGTTCGGGCCACATAATATGTTGATAACCACAACCAGTCCAATTAACTACTATGAATCAGTGTGAAATATAATTTTTGTCAAGTAAAATTAGGTACAAACATTCCTGTGAAAACTATGTACAGTATAATCTTATGTTGTCAGATAATTGTTAAATGTAATCTGTCATCGGACGGGAGTTTTCTCACTTATCTTTCTTTTTCCATGCAGATGGGTCGCTTAACAATACTATTGCTCTGTCTGGCTCTTGTGGTGTCAGTTATGGCCAAACGTGGGGGTGGATCCAAAGGTGGATTCGGCTGGGGTAAAACTAGTAGTAGCTCAAACAAAGGTGGCAGCAGCAGCAGCAGCAGCAGTAGTAGTAGCAGCAGCAGCAGCAGTAGTAAAGGCACCTCATCAAAGGGGACACACTCGTCCCCTGGAAACTATCCTCGTCAACCTCAAGTACCAAACCAGAATCCACCTCCCTACCCTGGTGCTGGAGGTGGGTACCCTGCTCAAGGAAGATATCCACCAGCAGGCTCTAACCCAGGTCAAGGATACCCTAACCAAGGCAGCTACCCAGGACGTGCTGGATACCCAGCCCAAGGTGGTTACCCAGCCCAAGGTGGATACCCAGCCCAAGGTGGATACCCAGCCCAAGGTGG
>CAIGQW010054212.1:797795-815914 GCA_903798125.1 Danio choprae
GCCCAAGGTGGATACCCAGCCCAAGGTGGATACCCAGCCCAAGGTGGCTATCCTGCGCGAGGTGGCTATCCAGCCCAAGGCGGTTACCCAGCCCAAGGCGGTTACCCAGCACAAGGTGGATACCCAGCACAAGGTGGTTATCCACAAGGTAATTACCCAGGACGTAGTGGTTACCCAGGACAAGGTGGTTACCCAGCACAAGGTAGCTATCCAGGGGGAGGATCATATCCTGGAGCAGGATCTTACCCTAACAGGTACCCTGGTGGAAACCCCTACCCAGTTGGTGGCTCCTATCCAGGTTATCCAGTCCGAGGAGGTTCCAGCCCTAACCAGTTTGGTGGAGGTGTTGCAGGAGCAGGCGGATATCCTGGAGCGGCACAGTATCCTAACTGGAACCCCAACAATAAAATCATGAGTCCAGCCTATGGTGGCAACTATGGTGGTGGTTATGGATATGGTGGCAGATCGCCATTCGCCCAGTCAGTCCAGGGCATGGGTATGGCCCCTTCTTACAAATCAAAGGGATTCGGCAAGCAAGCAATTATAGCTGCTGGGGCTGGGGCTGTGGCTGGTATGGCTCTGGGATATGGCCTCGGAAGTTTCCCCCGCCCCCGTTTCCACTTTCACAGCCCTCAGGAGGAACACTACTACAATCACTACATGTACAGACGCTACGGCCAGACTCCACCTGATGGTAACATGAACGGGAACACTAACTCTCAAGGCGGCATTCCTGGCGATGCAGGATCGGCCTCTGCGGGACGAGGAAATGTTAACCCTCATGAAATCTTCCAGAATCCTCCTCCGCAGTCCTATGACAACTTTATGGACAAGTGTATGAAGAGGACAGATTTGCTCAGAGAGAAGTCGGAAGGAAGATCGAGGAGATCCGTTCAACTCTTTGAGCCTCAGGCAGCAGAAGTAGCCGATGATCTGAGTGAAATTCAAGAAAATGGTACAAACACTTCTGAAAAAGCCACTTCTGCAGCTAGTACAGATGATTCTGTAACCACAAACCCACCAGAAACACCCAGTCAACCTCAAAAGCAGACACAGGAAAGAGCAGCAGAAGCCAATGATGATGATGATGACGATGACACTGTTAGCATTATGGAGATTGGCTATCCTATGCTAATTGAGCAAATGAAAGCTCGACGTTGTGTTGAGCTGTACATGGTCTACGCAGAACAGCATGCAGAAAAACAGGCACAAGTTCAAGCTAAGATGGGGGATGAACCCAGAAGTGGTAGTGGCAACCTTCCAGGACCCATAAGCCACGGAGGCATGTTACTTATCACTAGCATCCTGTCTCTTATCTTCAGTTCCCTTCTACACTGACATTCTCAAATAGATGACATATAAAACCATTTCATCGTGGCAAAGAGACAGATGAGTGAACCAATCACGCTTATGTTACCTAACAAATTTATCTTGGATTGTGGGCAGGGTATTTTTTGAAAGACTACTTGAAGATTCAACAGTAAGTACTGACATTTCTCACAATCACTTTTGTTCAGTAACGTTACTAATTTGCAACATGAGCCACCTAACAATTAGACACGAGCCTGTACTTGGAAGCAATATATTATAATATAATTTTCTTCCCAGCAAAGTTCACCTTCCGTCACTGCCACCTTTCTTGCATGTAGTTTGGTGAACGTTAATTTCGCTTCCAAGACAGCATGCTGCATGAACATTTCATTATCTCCAGGTTTTTTGCATGGCATTGGCATTTGACTAATGGTTTTCTGCTGGCAACAGTAAATGAATCAAACATTTTAATGACATAAAATGATGGCTACTTGTTGAATTTTCCTAATGGCTCTCCTACTTGTGTATTACATACTGAAACATTTGTGTTGTAGTGTTTATTTTCCATTATTTGGACTGTTACGCTTTCCACTGAGCTATTTATTATTGTATTAAATTATAATTTCGACCGTTTTAATGTTTATTAAATGTCGGGTTTCCTATTTAATTTCCTAATGGCACTTCATACAGAATTGTCTTTGTGTTTTACTCCGCTCTTTTGTGCAAAACATAACTAGACTTTGCCCATTTAATCCTCTGCAGTGAAAATACTGCATGCTTGGAGCTGAAACAATCCACATCCAGATCTTGTGTTTCTTTCATTCCACATTTATGGTTTGGTTTTAAACGCTTTCTGTGTGAATGACTCTGTAGTGTATGTACACTTTATGGTTTTAACTCGATATATGTATGATAATATCCCAGTGTGTCAATTCATATCATATGTATGCATGTGTACTAATATAGAGATACGCTCATGCAGCTCATCTCCATTTCTCATCGAGATAAAACATCATTTTATATAAAGTTGGATCTTTATCAGTAGCTTGGGTGCTGTGGTTTCCTTGAACATTACTGCTGAACGTTTAAGTAGATTAACAACCCAGCTTGGCACTTTGCTAAATGATTGATCTTAGATGGACTTTGGCAACCACTGGATGATCAGCAGAAGGCAATGTATAACGCCTTATACTCACTTGCATATGTAATACTGTAATGCCTTTGAGATGTTGTGAATGTTCATGTGTGTATAACGTTACTATCACTGGGATTAAAGTGATTAAATGCACCTTAGTATTGTGTCTGCCTATTTTACTGGGGTATTTTTAGAAAACGTCATCTAGAATGGGAATTTTTGGTCTTATCTTGGAAACAACACTATGCCGGGTAATAGGATGTGACCTGCTTACAAACATAGTTCCATAGCTTTAACACATTATATCTGGCCTAGTGTTTATCTAATATCAGTTCATGTTGTAATAACCTGATGCTCAATGTAGAATCTGGTCCCTGATGAAAAAAGGGTAAGTGACTACTATAATGTGACTCTTGTTTTTTCCACTGATATCTACTCAGGTGTACTCGATGTACACTAGTTGACACATGTGCCCATTCATAGAGATTGGCTTACTAATTACAAGCTTAATTGTGCCCTAAGTGGAAAACCATGAACCCTATGAGGGTTTAAGGAGTGACAGAATCCAAATACAAAATGATTTGTGTCAAAGCGCACAAAGGTGGTGCCAATGAGAGCCCTTTATCTTCAATTGGTTGTTTTGAAACACATCTCGACCCTTGGGAAGAAGACTTTACCCCAACCGAGGATCGCAGGAGACAAAAATACCATCATTACTGGGGTTATTCAGGCGGATGTAAATAAATATGTATCACAATATGTTTTTGCTAATGATGCGGTTTAAGATCAGACAAACAATTCATGAACATACTGGCTGGCACTTCTTGTTTCATGATGTCACTGAGACCAGTTTAGAAGGTATCAAAGTGCATGCGACACAAAAGAGAAACCAAATAGAAAATAGATATTAAAACTAAATGCATAATCTCAGCTTTCAAATGACAAGGAGAGTATATAGAGCTTGTTTCCCCACTTCCAATTGTGTGAAATCTGAGATGACCATTGCTGGTTCAAGAGAAAACAAGCAAATGAGAAGATGTGTATGGCAATGATTGATGTTCTCAATCGTGATCTGTGTTTTGGCATGCAGCAAAGTATGAATAAGTATCTTGTTTTGATGCACTTTGGTACATGTTGAAAAATGTTAAGTCAACAGGCAGAAAGTAGGTGGCCCTTTTTGGTTAATGCAGTTCACCTTTTTTAGCTTTTGCACCATGAGAGTAATGCTTTTCTAACACATTTTGGAAGTGGTTGGATAGAAACGCAAAACATTTTAGGCCTGTTTACATCTGAATGTAGCTTTCGCCAAGTGTAAATGGGTTCTGCTTTTATAAAAGTTAGTTACAGGAATGCAGTCGTGCAACAGCAATGTGAATTAAAAGTTGAAAGTAGAAAATTAAATGTTAAAAAAGTCAGAGGATTTCACTGTAAAAGCTTGAGGTTTTGCACAACCGTAACAAGAGTACATCTCCTACATCGTCAACGTCATACATTGAGTCAGACGTCAACCAAAAAGTTTAACTATTCTGTTAAAATACTAAGTGAAGTTTATTTATAAACTAATTTCGAGAGGATCACGTGCTTATGATTGCCGGTCTCGCATCAGCTCACGATTGATTCACCAATCAGATGATTCCTAGATCACCATAAATAACCAGAGTTCTTTTATCTCAGTACCTTCGTCTTGAAGAACCCCCCCCCACCCCTACTCCTCCTCCTTTCCAGATGGGCGACACGGTGGCCCAGTGATTAACACTGTCGCCTCACAGCAAAAATATCTCTGGTTAAAGTCCTGACTAAACTAGTCGACATTTCTGTGCGGAGTTTGCTCGTTCTCCCCGTGCTCGCGTGGGTTTTCCCCAGGTTCTCCGGTTTCCTCCCACAGTCCAAAAACACGCAACTTAAGTAAATTGAACACACTAAGTGATACCATAGCCAAGCTCTTAATAAGTATACATCTCTTTTTAGCCATTCTTTTAGCCAGAAATAAGTCGGGGGAGTTCATCGAGATCTACCTGAGCTCAAACTCCCCTCTCGCCCTGCAAACAGGAGGGAGCCCAGGGCTCGAGGATCTATGAGCTCAGGGCTCTCTCCCGGGACAGCATGCCAAACAAGCTTTATTATCAACCATCAGCTAAGTGTGAACTCTTGAAATCACCTGTGCCTATTACTAGAGCTACATATAATCAAGTCTACAAAAACAACGCAATGTGCCAGACAAAGGCAACAAGTAAAGATCGCTTTCATATTTTAAATGTACATGAGCTCAAACGCATTCAGACGGCAACAAAAGACCACCTGCTGTTTGCTTATTGATTCAATTGTTTTGGGACGTGCTGTTAGAAAGCACTCCAAAACACTGTTCATACGTCACTGCATTGTAAACAAAGGGATTACAGTAAAAATCATGAGGTACCGTCCACATTCTTATAACTCACTTGTTTTCCAGCGTGTAACATGGGTTTGATTCCAAAAGTTATGCAGAGCATGGCGATTAGAGGAAATGCCTACAGCCAAACACAAACACATGTAATCTTATGATAAATCTCATGATAAATGCCTATAAAAGTATTATTTTCTTATCCTCTGGTTCTCATGCTCTAGTTGATCCCGTATAAATATCTGATACATGGAAATATATACAAATTACATATATGACGTACAAGTTCGGGGTGACATGGTGGCTCAGTGGTTAGCACTGTCGCATCACAGCAAGAAAGTTGCTGGTTTGAGTCCTGGCTGGGCCAGTTGGCATTTCTGTGTGGAGTTTGCATGTTCTCGTGGGTTTCCTCCGGGTGCTCCAGGTTCCCCCACAGTCCAAACACATGCGCTATAGGTGAATTGAATAAACTAAATTGGCTGTAGTGTATGAGTGTGAAAGAGTGTGTATGGGTGTTTCCCAGTACTGGGTTGCAGCTGGAAGGGCATCTGCTGTGTAAAACATATGCTGGATAAGTTGATGGTTCATTCCGCTGTGGCGACCCCTGATGAATAAAGGGACTAAGCCAAAGGAAAATTAATGAATGAATGACATACAAGTAAATATTTGAATATTTTCTTTCATTCATTTTCATTTCGGCTTAGTCCCTTTATTAATCTGGGGTCGCCACAGCGGAATGAACCATCAACTTATCCAGCATATGTTTTACGCAGCGGCTCCCCTTCCAGCTGTAACCCATCACTGGGAAACATCCACACACACACACTACAGACAATTTTAGCTTACCCAATTCACCTATAGTGCATGTCTTTGGACTTGTGGGGGAAACCAGAGAACCCGGAGGAAACCCACGCGAACAGAGGGAGAACATGCAAACTCCACACAGACATGCCAACTGACCCAGCCAAGGCTCGAACCAGCATCCTTCTTGCTGTGAGGCAACAGTGCTACCCACTGCGCCACCGCAGCACCCCGTATATGAACACATATATAAAAATATAGCTAATATATTTGAACATATATATTTGTAATTCCAATGATTGAAAAAAATATATTTTATATTATAGCAGCCGGGCGGCGCAGTGGCTAGCGCTGTCGCCTCACAGCAAGAAGGTCGCTGGTTTGAGCCCCGGCTGGGTCAGTTGGCATTTCTGTGTGGAGTTTGCATGTTCTCCCCGTGTTGGCGTGGGTTTCCTCCGGGTGCTCTGGTTTCCCCCACAGTCCAAACACACACGCTATAGGTGCATTGGGTAAGCTAAATTGTCTGTAGTGTATGTGTACGTGATTAATATGTGTCCGTAATGTATGAGAATGTGACCCTAATTAATAAAGGGACTACGCTGAAAAGAAAATTAATGAATAAATGAAAGCGGACATTTTTGCAATATATCGAAATATATGTAGAAGAACATATGACAGTTTATATAGGTCAAATCCAAATATGAACTTGTATGTCATATAATTTGCTTAAATTGCCATAAATCAGATTTCTATGTGGGATGATTTAGAGTCTGTTTTGCATGTTGTTTTGATGCTGCATCTCTCATAACACTCTGTCCCGTGAGAGACCTATAGTTAGACCCCCTTCATGCACACTTTAATAAGCCAGCAATCGCTCACTGTAATGCACTCATCTACAACACAGCCATGACTCGGTTCTTCTCCTCATAACTTCTACATAAACTCTTTCGTGCCTTAATGAATCTTTCTCAGAGTAGTGAGGGCATTGGCACTGTGCTGCCTCTTACTAGTTTCGAGAATGTGCTTTTCTTCCTCTTCAATATAGTTCTCGCCACCACCGTCATTTTCCTCAACGTGTCCGTGTTTCTCTCCATCATCATGAACAGATCTTTACGCACTGAGAACCGCTTCATGTACATGCTCAGCACGTGTCTCAGTGACATCTGTACGGGCGTCTCGTATTATTATGTTGGAGTTTTGGATGTAAGGGATTCATATGACTCCCCAACACGCACTTTTTACATCTCACCCACTTTTCTGGGACTGTCTTATATGGCGATTCTGGCCGCGCAGGCGGACCGGTACCACGCGGTTTCCGCGCCTTTCAAATACTCACTACGCATGAGCAGAAACAGAACTCTGCTCGTGATCCTAGCCTACTGGGTATATGCTTTTGTGATTGTGGCTGTCAATAATTTAGTGACTATGGGGGTCGCTAAAAGAGTGACAGGCTTTGGTACGTTTGTGGCCAACATATTCACCGTCATTATCATGATTGGCTTGAACGTCAGGCTGTTTTTAATCGCCAAATATCAGTTAGATCGCGAACCTCCGAGCGAAGAGCGCGAAAACAAGCGCGCGTCCGTTTACCTCATCATTATAGTGGCCGTGTTTTTTCTGATCGCGTGGTTGCCGATCTTTCTTCATATTATTGTGTGTAATTTTGCAGGGTCTGCGTGTTATACGTTTAAAAATGAAGGTTCAGACCCTCTGCGCATTCTGCCTCGGGTGAATGCAGTTTTGACTCCCTTATTATACATTATGGGCTGTTCTGCACTAAGGAGCACACTACTAAGCAAAGTCTGGAGGACATCATGCTGCAAGAGGAAAGGGTAAAGTTTCTGAGACTTTCTGTCTGTCCTCCACACATTGCACAATAATTACTGTAATTAATCATCAGAAAACCTCTAATGTATTGCTTAAATGACATGAGTTACAAATGTTTAACAATAATGTAATAATAATAATAACAATTCGGTACATTTATATCACTTTTCTGGGCACTCGAAACGCTTACAGATTTTGAGAGGGAATCTCCTCAACCATCATCCCAATTATGCCCAATCGTCATTATGATACATGCATTAACACATTGTTGGAGATTCTGAATGTAGCCATGATGTTTCACCCAAAACACCCATTAACTGATAATGATTTAGTGTTGTTAATGTGCTGTTGTGATTTTAACTGCATATTAAAAACACAAAATCATTATCAGTTAAAGGCTGTTATTTGGGTGAAACATCCTGGTTAAAAGGGCTTTTAATAGGTCTATGTTTTAAGGACAAAACGAAGCTGATCTGATTCATTCATTCATTTTCTTTTTCGGCTTAGTCCCTTTATTAATCAGGGGTCGCCACAGCGGAATGAACCGTCAACTTATCCAGCATATGTTTTACACAGCGGATGCCCTTCCAGCTGCAACCCATCCCTGGGAAACACCCATACACACTCATTCACACACATACACTACGGACAATTTAGCTTACCCAATACACCTATAGCACATGTCTTTGGACTTGTGGGGGAAACCGGAGCACCCGGAGGAAACCCACGCCAACAGGGAGAACATACAAACAACACACAGAAATGCCAACTGACCCAGCCGGGGCTCGAACCAGCGACCTTCTTCATCTGATTTAGTCAAAATAAATCTAAGTGTTATGTCTATCATTTTTATAGGATGGTCTTTCATAGCTGTGGCTTGTCCTTACACTTATTTCTGTTGCACTTTCCTTTTTTCCTCAGAGTAAACCCTCTGTCTATGGAGAAGAATGAAGCTGTTGTCTTCAAGATGTGATATCACAATTAAACCAAAGCAAGGAAGAAAGTTTATAAGATCAAGTGCCACATGAACATTTTACCCGTAGGCTTTATATTTGTTTTTTTTATATGAAGACACTTTATTAATGTCACAAGATATCTCACATATCACAGATTCAGGGATGGTGGTTGGCCTCAGTTTAAACCTTAAGATTGGTAATATTAATATATTTAGTACCTCCTTCCCCATATGGCATACAAATACGTGAAGTTTATTCATAAACTAATTTCGAGACGAGCACGTGCTTATGATTGACTGCAGCTGGTCCCGCTTTAGCTAATGCATGATCCGCCAATCAGATGATTCCTAAATCGCTATAAACATCCAGAGTATCTCACCTTAGCCATCTTCGTCCTGAAGAATCCCCCCTTCCACCCCTACTCCTCCCCTTTACTTGACAGGGCGGCACGGAGGCCCAGTGGTTAGCACCGTCACCGCAAGGATGTCACTGGTTCAAATCTTACCTGGCCAAGTGACATTCCTGTGTGGAGTTTACATGTTCTCCCAGTGTTCGCGTGGGTTTTCCCCGGGCTCTCCGGTTTCCTCCCACAAGCCAAAAACATGTAACATAAGAAGTAAATTGACCAAACCAAATCGACACCATAGACGAGCTATCAATCAGCAACATCTCTCTCCATAGGTATTCATAATTCACATTCACCATTAACAAGCGGGGAAGTTCTCGAGTCCGCAAACGGGAGGGAGCCCCGGGCTCGAGGATCTCATGAGCTCAGGGCTCTCTCCCGGGACAGCCTGCCAAACTGGCTTTATATATTCAATCATCAGCTAAGTGTGAGCTCTTGAAATGACATAAAAAATATTTATATGCATCTAGAATTTGTTGCCTGATAAATGGCTATTGCTGCAGGTTGAATATTTGTTCATTGTTATGACTCGTTCATTTAATTACGTTGATTTTTATGTATATTCTAGTCATAATTGAAGAATACATAGCCACAAAACACAATCAGATATATGAAGTAGGCCTTTTCCCTTTTTTCGTCATTTGCTAAATGGTTTAAATGGTAATAAAAGACTTCTACAGGGTAAATGTAATAAAAAAGGAATAATTGCCTAAATTGCTGTAAGATATATATTGATAATAAATATCTAGCTGGAAAAGTAAGGTTTTATTTTGTCATTCGTTGAGATATTTTACTTCCGCTCTGATGACGCGCGTTTTGCGTTAGCCTCGAGCAGCGCGCGCGCGGGAGACAGACTGACTAGAATGGCGCGAAATTCTGAGACGAGCCTTCTCTTCTATCTAAACAAATGACATTAACACTTTATGAAAATGATATTAAGTGATATTGAAGTGATATTTAAATAAAAGTATGTTGTATCTAAGAATATAAACGAAGAGAGCTAGTCCTAATGTCTCCATTCAGATCCTGTTCTTGAATCAAGTGATCAAGACGTATAAATAGTTTAAATTAATGATTGAAAAATATATATCGACAATTTCACGAAATCACAGTACTTTTAGAATAAGTATGTAGATCATATGTTAGAAGTAAATGGTGACTTAACTCTTTAAAATAAAAGAGGCCCATGCCCTCTCATTTTTCCAATCAAATTGTATCCTTGAAATATTAACATGGCAATAAGCAAATCTGGAATACATAGAGGCTTTGAATATATATAAATATACTTAATTATTTAATCATTACCATTATTGTTTTAAACATTCATTCATTCATTTTCATTTCGGCTTAGTCCCTTTATTAATCTGGGGTCGCCACAGCGGAATGAACCGCCAACTTATCCAGCATATGTTTTACACAGCGGATGCCCTTCCAGCTGCAACCCATCTCTGGGAAACATCCATACACACCCATTCACACTCATACACTACGGACAATTTAGCTTACCCAATTCACCTGTACTGCATGTCTTTGGACTTGTGGGGGAAACCGGAGCACCCGGAGGAAACCCACGCCAACACAGGGAGAACATGCAAACTCCACACAGAAACGCCAACTGGCGAGGCTCGAACCAGCGACCAGCGACCTTCTTGCTGTGAGGCGAACGTGCTACCCACTGCGCCACTGTGAGGCCCTGTTTTAAACATATTTCATTCAAACAATAAAAACACAAAATGCATTCCTGTGGGCCTCAGAGTGGCGCAGTGGGTAGCACGATCGCCTCACAGCAAGAAGGATGCTGGTTCGAGTCTCGGCTGGGTCAGTTGGCATTTCTGTGTGGAGTTTGCATGTTCTCCCCGTGTTTGCGTGGGTTTCCTCCGGGTGCTCCGGTTTCCCCCACAAGTCCAAAGCCATTCGGTATAAGTGAATTGGGTAAGCTAAATTGTCTGTAGTGAATGGGTGTGTGTGGATGTTTCCCAGTGATGGGTTGCAGCTGGAAGGGCATCCGCTGCGTAAAACATATGCTAGATAAGTTGGTGGTTCATTCCGCTGTGGCGACCCCAGATTAATAAAGGGACTAAGCCGAAATGAAAATGATTGAATGCATTCATGTGCTGAACATACAGTGATGTACTTGCTCTTTTGGGGATGTGTTTTCTGGCCACCCTCTTTTCCCCCTTTGCTATCTATTCCAGTGCACTTGATTCCACATTCATAAGAGATTAGATGAGAAATTACAAGCTTGATTGCATTTACTGTGGAGTCCTGTCATGATTAATCACGTCAAAACACACAAACCCTGGATCCTGTCAGATGCATTTATTTTCACCTGTATGTTCTGGCACACAAATAAACACATGGGAAGGTGATTTTTGTGTATCAGATCCTCAAGGGACATTAAAATGTGTATGTAATTACTGTGATTAACCAGCCAGAACTAATTAGTCTCTCATCAAAACATCGCCTTGTTTGTAAAGTTTAGTTAAGACAGCCTCCTAGGGAACCTATTGAGCGTAATGCTCTGAAATAATTATGGTTATGGATGATAAGCTTATAGTGACCAAGAACACAAGTGTTGTGGATAACCTCGCTTTATTTGAAGGTAGAAACTACTTAGGCTAATGGAGAATTTTGGGGACTCGAATTGCAACTTGGACACGTGGGATTACATTTTTATTTGTGAATTATACTTAAATATGTGTGGTTTTATAAAGTAGTTATAATTAAAGAAGGTTTATTAGATCATTCTGAGGAGCTGGAATTGTGTGGCTATTGGGAAATTAAAAGTGCAACAATCTTATGTAGAGACAAAGTTGAGGAAATAGGGCTATATGGGTTAAATTAGCATCATCACAAATATATATTTAGGTTTAAAAGCAGCAGAGAAACAGCACCTTAATGGCTGAATTAAAACAGGCCTAACAAAACATGGCAGCAGGCCAACACCAGACATTTGACACTGGAATTTCCATGACTTTTCCAGAGGTTCATGTATTTCAATTCATTTGATAAATCCAGATAAGACTATTTCATATCATTGTGTACACCTACATTTACATACTTGTACTTGTATTTTAGGTCTGAGGAAACTATTAAGTGTTTATTACTAACACAGAAAACTTGAATGAACATAAGAGTACAGCTTTAGGAATGTATACATAGGGAAATTGTAGATATCGTGTACATTTTATTTGTGAGTTATATGTCAGAAAGCGGGCAGCATGGTGGCGCAGTGGGTAGCACGATTGCATCACAGCAAGAAGGTCGCTGGTTCGAGCCCCGGCTGGGTCAGTTGGCATTTCTGTGTGTAGTTTGTATGTTCTCCCCGTGTTGGCGTGGGTTTCCTCCGGGTGCTCCGGTTTCCCCCACAGTCCAAAGACATGCGCTATAGGTGAATTGGGTAAGCTAAATTGTCCGTAGTGTATATGTGTGAATGAGTGTGTATGGATGTTTCCCAGTGATGGGTTGCAGCCGGAAGGGCATCCGCTGCGTAAAAAAATATGCTCGATAAGTTGGCGGTTCATTCCGCTGTGGCGACCCCAAAAAAGATAAAGTTTTAAAAGTTGAAACTAGCAGTGCAACATGATTGTGGTACATTTATAGTAAACATCGTTTTCATTTTTGAGTCCATGTAAGATGGAGTTCAGATAAAGTGACAGGCGCATAAGAGAGAAGAGTGTTTCTACAGGTGGTTTGTCAAGCCCACTCACCTGAATGAAGCACAATGTGAAATGCCCAATGTTTCCAAGAGACATGGAGTGATTACGAAAGTGTCTATAGTGCAAATGTGCAACCTGGTGCAAGAGTCAGAGAGATGAGAGGGTGTCTTTTCTACAGGTGTTAAGCCCACTCACCTGTATGGGACATACTCAGATTGGACATGCATTCTTGAAACTCCTAAGAGGCACAAAAGCACATTCTCGAAACTAGTAAGAGACAACACAGAGCCAATGCTCACATTACTCTGAGAAATATCCATGAGTATTGAGAGTGTGTGATTAACCTGAAGCACCTGCAGACTCTCGAGGTTCCTTGTGTGCTTTTAGGGAGGGTTAGTGAGATTTCACCAAGTAGGACATGTTCTTGGATCAGCTATGTTTTCAGGCCTGTATAGAATGGGCAAAAACAAACTGGGTATAGAAATTGGCGCATATATAACCATAAGTAATACAAAGCATTTAAAATAAAACTAAAAATTCTACACTGTAAAAATGATGAAACATCATGACAACAAATGTTTTTATGTTGCTTTAACTTGTTTTAATAAGTGACACATTTTTTTTTGGTTGTACAAAGTTTAACTTAAAACTTTGAATCAGTTTGGCTAAGTTGAGATGAGCATTAAAACTAAATTCTGACAACATTTATGTAGCCAAAACTCTTCTCTTCCATGAGCACTTAACAAGGCCCATACCTACACACTTTCCTTAACCCCTCGCCATGTTATAGTCTGTAGCCCGCTATATGCTGTCTAAAACTATTTGTTTAAAACAATTAAACTTAGGGCAGCACGGTGGTGAGTGGGTAGCGCTCTCGCCTCACAGCAAACAGGTCGCTGGTTCGAGCCTCGGCTGGGTCAGTTGGCATTTCCTTGTGGAGTTTGCATGTTCTCCCCGTGTTGGCGTGGGTTTCCTCCGGGTGCTCCGGTTTCCCCCACAAGTCCAAAGACATGCGCTATAGGTGAATTGGGTAAGCTAAATTTTCCATAGTGTATGTGTGTGAATGGAAGTGTATGGGTGTTTCCCAGTGATGGGTTGCAGCTGGAAGGGCATCCACTGTGTAAAACATATGCTGGATAAGTTGGCGGTTCATTCCGCTGTGGCGACCCCAGATTAATAAAGGGACTAAGCCGAAAAGACAATAAATGAAGACAATGAATGTTAATGCATATTGCACAATGTAAAAGCTCAACCATCAAGACCCTGACAGGAAACAAATAAAATCCCTAAAGTGCAAAGTCTCGTGTGATAAAACAAATCTGTATTTCAGTCTCACAGGATCGAGTCTCATCTACTTAAACACCCCATAATCAGCTTTAGTGGTCTCTTGTCTACCGAAGGCGCTTTGCGATGGTCACCTTTAACCTAACCATTCCACTCTCTGTTGACTTTTCAAGTCCTGAAGATTACTTGATTTTTATTTTCCATATCCTGTTTGCTACAGCTTCGGCTCTCCTGGCAGGGTCAGTGGTCATCGGCATCATGAGCACCAAAGCCCTGCGCTCCCAAAACCGCTTCATCTTCATGTTAAACACCAGCATCAGTGACACTTTAACCGGATGCTCTGTCTTCTACCTCGGCCTGTTTGACGTCCAAGAGGGCTATCCGTCCCGAAACGGCACTTATTATATTTTACCGTCCTTTCTAGGGGTGAACGTGCTGACGTTTGTGTTTGCACAGTTCGATAGATACCTGGCTGTTTGTCACCCGTTCTTCTACAGCCGGTACATCACGCGCGGGTCTGTGATCTGCGTCTGCGCGTTCTGTTGGATTTATACATATTTAATTGTAACTGTTCAGGGTGTCATTCCGGTTGCGTTTGCCGCTCAAATGAACGCGTATGGGGTCATAGTCCTGCAGGTGATCGTGGCCGTCAAAGTTTTAATGACCATCAAATTGTACATGATCGCGAGGAATCAACTCAAGCGCGAGGCGCCAAGCAGCGACAAAGAGAGCAAGAAAGAGTCGCTTCGCATCATCGTTTTCGTGGTCATCTGTTTTCTCCTTTTGTGGGGTCCGTCCTTTGTCAACATTTCTGTGAGATTTGTGACCAGGAATGGGGTGAAGTTCAGAAATGAAGCCACGAATCTTTTCGCGATCATGGCGCGATTTAACGCGCTCAGCACGCCCGCGCTCTACATCTGGGGCAGTCCGGCGTTGCGCGCGGCCGTCTGGAGCTCCGTGTGGAGTCAAATATTCAGAACAACGACAAGGTTTATGTCTGACTCTTATTGTGTTATTATTGTGTGTTAAATGTTTAACAATATTTGAAAACACACCGTAATACTTCAAAAACTCCCCACATGAAACATAATATAGTAACATTTACCTTATGTAAAGTGTCCTGGGCATTTGAAAGGTAATAAAACTTTATTATTATTAATAAATACTGTAGTGTTTTTGAACCATGCTGAAGTATAGCTATTGTACAGTGTATTATGGTACAACCCTTTGTTAATGAATGCTACAGCATACTGACCTTTAACTGAGTTATTAAACTAGCCTAATATACTGTTTAATATATATATTTATACAATTTGCAGTACAATATTTAATATTAAAATATCACTATAGTTTTACTACCACAGCAAATATACAATTTCTACAACAGATTCAAGTTTATACCATGGTTCAAAAGCTCTTTACTATTTACTAAAAACCCCTCTGTATTTTTAAGTGTAGGTTAGGTTGTCAGTATATATAGCTATACCTACTTCAGAATCTAAACTATTATATTATTTTCCTGAAAAGGTAAACGTGAATTTAAGAACAGGAGTTATGATCAATTAAAATCCAAAAAGCCTCACGGTGGCGCAGTGGATAGCACGTTCGCCTCACAGCAAGAAGGTCGCTGGTTCGAGCCTCGGCTGGGTCAGTTGGCATTTCTGTGTGGAGTTTGCATGTTCTCCCCGTGTTGGCGTGGGTTTCCTCCGGGTGCTCCGGTTTCCCCCACAAGTCCAAAGACATGCGGTACAGGTGAATTGGGTAGACTAAATTGTCCGTAGTGTATGAGTGTGAATGGGTGTGTAAGGATGTTTTCCAGAGATGGGTTGCAGCTGGAAGGGCATCCGCTGCGTAAAACATATGCTGGATAAGTTGGCGGTTCATTCCGCTGTGGCGACCCCAGATTAATAAAGGGACTAAGCCGAAATGAAAATGAATGAATGAATAAAATCCAAAAACCTGAAACTACCAATACAAACACTTTAATTTGATATGTTTTAAGCAGTGTTTCAGTGTAGTCTCAAGACCTTTTTAATACAGCATTATTACCAATGAACCAAACATGATCGCGTCTTTATACACACACACACATATATATATAAGTTTAATGTTTCATTTGTCAGTGTTACTGAAACATGTGAATGTCTTTTTTTTACACAGGGTGGATTCTAGCATTGTGAAAACCAGCAACGAAGAGAGAATTTCCAGCATTACGCGGAGCAGCAGAGACACATGAGCACTGCAGACTCCTCTGCTGCTGCAACATTACATTGACTCGAGCCCTCACAGTAGAGTAGCTGAACAATAAAACAGGTTTGACTCTGAGGCTTGTTGACAGAATGCCAAAGTGGTTTTTATATGTCCTGGGATTTTTGATGGATCTCTGAATCAAGGTTGCACTTGTTTACATGTATTTAAGCGACTTATTTCTATATATAGCTTTTCTTGGCCTGATTTAAATATGACTTTCTCGCCACATTATTTAGTTTTTTTCCGGGGTTTTGATTAAAAAAAGCGCACGTAACTTCACATGAAAAAAGAAAGCATGAAACGTACCTGTGATCGACGTGTCACCGTGTTTCTCACACCATTTTTACTTTTTTTAGGTTATATTCATACACCGGGCTGCACGGTGGCATAGTGAGTAGCACAATCGCCTCAGAGCAAGAAGGTTGCTGGTTCGAGCCTCGGCTTGGTCAGTTGGCATTTCTGTGTGGAGTTTGCATGTTCTTCCCGTGTTGGCGTGGGTTTCCTCCGGGTGCTCCGGTTTCCCCCACAAGTCCAAAAACATGAGGTACAGGTGAATTGGGTAGGCTAAATTGTCCGTAGTGTATGTGTGTAAATGAGTGTGTGTGGATGTTTCCCAGAGATGGGTTGCAGCTGGAAGGGCATCCGCTGCGTAAAACAAATGCTGGATAAGTTGGCGGTTCATTCCGCTGTGGCGACCCCAGATTAATAAAGGGACTAAGCCGAAAAGAAAATGAATGAATGTATTCATACACCATGTCGTGAAGTTACCTTTTTTATTTTTTATTTTATTATATTTTCACCTCATAAATTTGCGCCCTTTCTGTAAATATGAGATGACTACTTACTAGGAGCATGTCTATGATGGGGATTTGGATTAGTCAATTAACTTAAGTTGCATGTTTTTGGATGGTGGGAGGAAACCGGGGAACCCGGCGGAAACCCACGTGAGCACGGGGAGAACGTGTAAACTCCACACAGAAACGTCGGCTGGCTTGGTAAGGACTAGAACCAGTGACGTTCTTGCTGTGAGGCAACAGTGCTAACCACTGGGCCACCGTGCCACCCATCTAGGAAAGGAGGAGTAGGGGTGGAAGGGGGGATTCTTCAAAACGAAGATGGCTGTGATATAAAACTTAGGGTATTTATAGTGGCTTAGGAATCGTCTGATTGGTGAATCATGAATTGGATAAAGCGGGACCAGCCGCAGCAATCATAAGCACGTGATCCTCTCCAAATTAGTTTAGAAATAAACTTCACTTGTCCATATATATGTTTATAAATATATGCTATATATGTAAAAATAGAGGTCATCACATTGAGTTTCAACATTCAAATCCAATATAATACTCAGTGTTTGCATAATTTACAAGTTAGTCATGTCTGTATATTTGTATATAATAATAGTAACTATAAACTGAAAGTTTTTTGTTTCAGACAAAAAGAACCATAAGTACATCCTAAACTTTATTGGACTGTTTTAATAAAACTTTAAAAAATACATTATCAGTTATAACGAACTTTTAATACAAACTCTATTATTATTAATATTATTATTTATTACTATTATTATTAACTCATTATTATTAACGTTTTATGTTGCTTTAACTTATTTTAATAAGCAAATTTTTGGGGGGGTTGTACAAGGTTTAGCTTAAAATTTGTAGTCAGATGGACTAAGTTGAGATGACTAATTTATTAATTTAAAAATGTAAGGCCCATGTAAGACCCCCCCAAAACCCTCCTTTCAATTGATACGGCTCTTCCAGAAATCTGAGGTCTGTAAAAGTGAATGGCGTTTTGTCACTTTCCAGAACCTTGTATTTCACTGTTCATTGTTGGTGGAAGAGAATGCAGAATCCGTGACAAAATTCACAGAGTAGCCAAAACTCATCTCTTCCATGAGCACAATTACACACTTTTCTTAACCCCTGCCAATGTTACAGTCTGTAGCCCACTAAATGCTGTCTAAAACTATTTTTTTAAAAACATTTTCATGCTTGTTTGGTTTCTTTCTTCCTTTCGACTTTGGAAAAGTGTTTCCTAAAGTAATGCATATTGCACAATGTAAAAGCTCAACCATCAAGACCCTGACAGGAAACAAATAAAATCC
>CAIGQW010054212.1:835914-851139 GCA_903798125.1 Danio choprae
CCTAAAACTCCATTCTGTGTGCTTTACATGTCATATTAAAGATTTAGATATGTATTGTCAATTAAAATGAAACACACAAGTTTAAACGTGTGCCATCCTTTCATATTGTATTAATGCAAGATGCATTTGGTGAACATTTACTATTCAAGATGATAGCATATACTCATCTTCAGGGCTACATAATGAAGCATACAGGTGAGTTATATTAACTAGCTGTCCTTGAGCTAACTAAAATCACATAGAAACACACATAAGGCCAGCCCATGCTGCAAGGGCCTTAAGACCAATGCACCAGAAGAGACTAAGGAACTGCTAGCAATTGAATTCCCCAAACACACAAATAAACACCCAGACTGTCAGATTTACCTTCAGACTCATGCAATAAAGCAAAACACTGGAGCTCAGGTCAAACAACTGCGGCCTGCCCATTAAAAACAACCGTCTACATTTACCAAACCACCAGCCTTTGTACAGTAGCACAAGCAGTGAATGTGAGTTCAAACCGTTTAACCATTGCTCGACCTCTGTGTTTTTATCCAGCGACTCCTGCCTCCTGCATGAGGAAAACTACGGAAAAAGACGCGTTTATTCCTGTTTCGTTCATAGAAAGTAGATGTGAGGCCTCGAATCGCTCCAGCGGCTCTTTCCCCTCGAAAAACACACACGAGCAGCGAGACTGCATGCCCCGCCCTTCCTCGCCGAGCTCAGCCAATCACATCGCTCGCTGTTTGGCCGCGCGATTCTGATTGGTTGAAATCGCCGTCGCTTAACTTTGAAGCAGGAAGTAAATTTGTTGGTCAATGAAGGAATGTGGTGTGGAAAAACGCGGGGAGGGAATCGCGCTAAAAGCTCAGCACGACTTTAATCGATAAGGTATAAAAGGTAATAATGATACGGCAAGCTGTATGTGATGTTTAAAAAACAAAATACGTATAGTCATTTTAGTCGCGATGAGCTGATTTTAATAATCCATATGCGTTTTATCTTGAACTGTTTATATTGCTAGCTAAACATTTGTAAAAAGGTAAAGGTGAGGGTGAAGATGGACATTGTAGGTGTGTAATGGACGATGAGGACAAAATGTCTGCCGTTTCTTCTGAACTGTTGGGTATTTTCAGATACATTAACATTCACTCAATGTGCTGTAAGCTTTTTATTTTAATATGTATTTATATACTACGCTTAAAACATTACTGTTTCCGAAATTAGTGAGGAATACCACCTGTGAATTGACAAAAAACAATTTCCCGCACTTTTTTTGCCAATAAGAAAACGTTCTTAGCTATTTGCACGCTCTGATTGGCTGATGTGTATTTAGAGGCGTGGTCTTGATAATATAGTCATTCATATATTCATTTTCTTTTCGGCTTAGTCCCTTTATTAATCTGGGGTCGCCACAGTAAAATGAACCACCAACTTATCCAGCATATGTTTTACGCAGCGGATGCCCTTCCAGCTGCAACCCATCACTGGGAAACATCCATACACACTCATTCACACTCATACACTATGGACAATTTAGCTTACCCAATTCCCCTATAGCGCATATGTTTGGACTTGTGGGGGAAACCGGAGCACCTGGAAGAAACCCACGGGAACATGAGGAGAACATGCAAACTCCACACAGAAATGCCAATAAGAAAACGTTCTTAGCTATTTTCGGCTTAGTCCCTTTATTCAGGGGTCGCCACAGCGGAATGAACCGCCAACTTATCGAGCATATGTTTTAAGCAGCGGATGCCCATCCAGCTGCAACCCATCACTGGGAAACACTCATTCACACACATACACTACGGACGATTTAGCTTACCCAATTCACCTATACTACGTCTTTGGACTTGTGGGGGAAACCGGAGCACCTGGAAGAAACCCACGCCAACACGGGGAGACCATGCAAACTCCACACAAAAATGCCAACTGACCCAGCTGGGACTCAAACCAGCAACCTTCTTGCGGTGAGGCGATCATGCTACCCACTGCGCCACCGTGACGCCTCTATAATATAGTCAAGAGTTTAAAAATATAATCAATTTTTAAATTATTGTAAAGCAGGGGTGCCCAAACTTTTTCGTATGAAGGGCCAAAAACAAGAAGATAAATACCAAACTATTTTACATTAAAGTTGCCATGTTATTTCCTAATTCCTTTCATAATATAAAAAAAATAAATAGAAAACATTACTTTGAATAGTATTAACTAATGCGGTATAACTTTTTAAATTAATAACTTAATAACTTATTGCGATTAAAATCAAACAATCACATTTATAACACAGTGGAGTTCAATGCTGAATACACTCGTCAAGGAGAGGCTGCCTTTGCCCTGATTCTCATAGTCTGTGCATTGTCCTCTATGCGCCGTATGTATATTTTAAGCTAAATCTTGATTCATTTACACCATTTGAATTGAAACATTTAATTTCAGTTAGCTTTTTTGTAGCTTAACAATAAATAAAATAAAAGGTTACATTACATTTCACATGACAATCTCTAAACTATTCTCAGATAGGATGGCGGGCCAATTCAAAGTTTACCATGGGCCAACGTTGGCCCGCGGGCCCTAGTTTGGGCATCTCTGTTCTAAAGTATATCCCGCAAATATGAAAGAAACACATCAAGTTATTTCAATAGCTTTTTTTTTATTAAATTGGTGGAAGTAGGTGAAAACAATCATATTTAGCATCTGCGTAGAATTTATTTGATTGATTATTAACCTAAATAAATATTTTGTTTCTTCATATGAATAATCTTGTTGGGTTTGTAAGAGGAAGAACTTTAAAAAGAAAGTTATGTTCACTTTTGTTTAATCTTCAAGTGCCAAATATCAAAATAATAATTGCTTTTTACATTTTTATTGGACAATTTGACACAGTTTTTGATCCAATCATTCATTTTCCTTAGGCTTAGTCCCTTTATTAATCTGGGGTCGCCACAGTGGAATGAACCGCCAACTTATCCAGCATATGTTTTACACAGCGGATGCCCTTCCAGCCGCAAACCCACTGGGAAACATCTATACACACCCATTCACTACGACCAATTTAGTTTACTCAATTCCCCTATAGCGCATGTATGTATTTGGACTGTGGGGGAAACCGAAACACCCGGAGGAAACCCACGCCAACACGGGGTGAACATGCAAACTCCACACAGAAACGCCAGCTGACTCAAACCAGCGACCTTCTTGCTGTGAGGCGACAGTGCTAACCACTGAGCCACCGTGTCGCCCCTGACCCAATCTAAATGACTATAAAATAACAAATTATTATTGTAATTATTAAATAAAATAATTTATGTAAATGTATAACAATAATTTCCATATATAAACCAGCCATCATTTAATAAGTACTAAAACACCCATTTCTGGCAGGTGATTGGTTGTTTTTGTAAGCAATTCTCCATGAAAGGTAAGTGTGTATTGTGTGCAGTTTTTGTACATGAAGTGAAAGCCCATAACACCTAATAATGGGCACAGTGGAATATTTTAATACAATTTGTTTTTAGAAAAACAACCAAACAGTGCACAATTAAAGTATTTAAATAAAACGAATATTAAAGATATTCATTAATGCAGCATCAAAACAAAGCTTCTAATTACAGATTCACTTACTCTTGCCGTTTAATTATATAATAATATCCATTCGCTTCTGGTCATGTCGTTCTGGTATTGTGATTGTTAGCGCTCGCATATCATAACATTATTGCGACCAAACTAGTGCTGTCAAACGATTATTCCAAAATAAAAGTTCATATTTACAAAATATATTTGTGCGTACCGTGTATATTTCTTTTGCTGCATGACTATATTGCATAAAATATTTGTTTATATTTAAATATAATATAAATTATATAGAAAAATATATGTAAATATATATTTTTTGTTTTTTTATGTACAGTATGTGTGTATTTATACATGTGTGTGTGTGTGTGTGTATATATATATATATATATATATATATATATATATATATATTTTGTAAATAGAAACGTGCAATGAATCATTTGACAGCACTAAACCAAACATGAATAAAGTCACATGTCGATTCTTCTCTAAATGGCACTGCATGCAACCTGCATAATTGTTTGCAGGTTCATGATGGACAATTACTGTTAAATACCCAAATGTTCATTAATTCAGAGCAGAAGCAGGTGTCTTCATGTCTTCTGAAGGTACGCTCTCAATTCTGGATGCTGGAAATGTTTGTCATGGGCTCAGCAGCGATTCCTGTAAATGATATCAGATGTTTATACATGCAAATGCAATTCTCAAGAAGAAAAAAAAAATGCAATTTAGAAAAATGTTGAGTACTATTCATTCATTCATTCATTTTCATTTCGGCTTAGTCCCTTTATTAATCTGGGGTCGCCACAGCGGAATGAACCACCAACTTATCCAGCATATGTTTTACGCAGCGAATGCCCTTCCAGCCACAACCCATCTCTGGGAAACATCCATACACACCCGTTCACACTCATACACTATGGACAATTTAGTCTACCCAATTCACCTATACCGCATGTCTTTGGACTTGTGGGGGAAACCGGAGCACCCGGAGGAAACCCACGCCAACACAGGGAGAACATGCAAACTCCACACAGAAACGCCAACTGATCCAGCCGAGGCTCGAACCAGCGACCTTCTTGCTGTGAGGCGAACGTGCTACCCACTGCGCCACTGTGAGGCTGTTGAGTACTAGAGATGCACAATGTTGGACAAAATGACATGGTATTATTTAGTTTTTCTCCAATGTTGTGATAAACAAAATTTTCTTCAGATGGATTGACTAACTCTTTGTGAAGGATTCATTATATCAGAATGGCTGGGATGATTATGTAGGGGAATGCCTTTGCATAAATTCAATTGATTTTCCTTCAGATTAGTCTTTATTTCAGAGGTCGCCACAGTGGAATGAACCGCCAACTATCCCAGCATATGTTTTATGCCCTTCCAGCCGCAACCCAGTACTGGGAAACACCCATACACTCTCATTCAGACACACACTCATATACACTACCACTAATTTAGTTTATTCAATTCACTCATACTGCATGTGGACTTGTGGGGGAAACCGAAGCACCCGGAGGAAACCCACGCCAACACGAGGAGAACATGCAAACTCCACACAGAAATGCCAACTGACCCAGCCGGGACTCAAACCAGCGACCTTCTTGCTGTGAGGTGACAGTGCTAACCACAGCTACCGTGCCTTCGATTAGCATAAATTATAAGTTAAATTTGAATGAGTTTTAAGTCCTAATGACAGTCGGACACAAATATTCATTCATTCATTTTCTTTTCGGCTTATTCCCTTTATAAATCAGGGGTCGCCACAGCTTATCCAGCATATGTTTTACACAGCGGATGCCCTTCCAGCTGCAACCCATCACTGGGAAACATACACACTCATTCACACACACACACACACACATACACTACGGACAATTTAGCTTACCCAATTCACCTGTACCGCATGTCTTTGGACTGTGGGGGAAATCGGAGGAAACCCACGCGAACACGGGGAGAACATGCAAACTCCACACAGAAACGCCAACTGACCCAGCCGGGACTCGAACCAGCGACCTTCTTGTTGTGCTACCCACTGCACCACTGTGCTGCCCAGACACAAATATCTAAAAATCTATTGTAAAATGACACTTTGCAGTCTTTACTATATAAATAAAATGTATTTAATCTTTGTTAAAGCTACAAATGTTATCATTTCTTGTGCCTGTTTTAAACTCACTTGATATGTTTAACAAAAAATGTAAATGATAAAACTCCACAATGATTAAGAAGCTTTTTGCAATTAATCTACAAGTTACATGCATACCAAACTTGTGGCTCCTGGTCAACAATAATCCTGATTTTGAAGAACCAGCTATGTGACTATTGCAGATGTCGATGCTGAAACGATATAGAGTGTAAATCTCAACACGTGTAAATGCGAGCACTTTGTGAAGCTCCACCACAGTTGTACCTTTTGGAGATCGTTGCCCTGGTATAAGCGTGGTGAACGTGAAGAAAACGTCCCGCAGAGACTCATGAGGATGCATATGATCAGCAGCGCAGCACTGACCAGCAGCAGGTGAAACCTACACAAGGCCTTTTCATCCTGGTGCAGCGATAAAGAAGAGACGTTAGCAAGATGGTGCTTATATGACTCTACGGACATCAGATACTTATTTTACATCTTGTATAAAGAGGCATAATAGGTCCCCTTTAAGGTCTGTAAACCACTCCATAAGCCAACTCTACTCTGATTGGTCAAATAAAGCTGCACAGAATCCGTCATTACACAGGGTTATTAATGAAAGATTAGGAATTATTAAGCTCATTCTGAGTGAATGCCTCATGTTTTCTACCTTAGTAAGCAGGACGGTCAGCCGCGGATCTGGTGTGTACTCCAGACTGAAGCATTGTGGGTGATTGTGTTTGTATGATTGTACAGCAACAGCTCTGACAGGTGAAGGGCTCTTTTCTCCATCCTCCACCGCTGGACATTCTGGTGGAGTCCTGAAACATCAGTCAATCAGTTTGCAGGATGTTTTTTTTATTATTTTAGATATGATTTGTGATATTATTAGAATCTCACGGAGCCTGAGGCAGAACGTGGGTCAGGGCAGTGAAGTGGACGCAGGTCAGGGTTCGAGCACTCGGCGTCCCACCATGAGTTTGATTATTGGGAACATCAGTGTGCAGGACAAGAGAGATGTTGACCAATTCTTTCGCTGCAGCTCCTGTGATGGTAAAAGTTTATAATAATGATTGCAGAAAGCCATTTAAGGGACACCAGCCAAACACATACACATAACACTCATTCCTGTATGTGTGAAGACATGCAACATGAAAAGTAAATCAAGAAACACACAAAAATATAAGATTAAAAAATTATTGACAAACAATACATCATTTTCTGTTGCACAATTTCATGGTATTTTGTAAATAATCAGGTTAAAATGTACTTATTTTTTAATCTGGAAGTCTAACTACATTTTTAATTATTGATTTAAATAACTACAAGCAAATTAATTCATATTATTTATAAGCCAATTGTACTCTGATGACACATTTATTATCGTTAATGGATTATTATTATTATCTGAAAAAATACACGTTACAAATACATATAATATGTGTATAAAAATACACATTACATCTGACATAAAGCAAATATAAGATGAAAAAACAAAATAATTAAAAAATAAATAGAAAAGAAGTCCAAAGCTCTAAAACAATCACTGGAATTGATAGAAACTAAAAGATAAAAATAGATAAAAAATGATTTATTTGCTCACTCATTCACTCATTTTCATTTCGGCTTAGTCCCTTTATTAATCAGGGGTCGCCACAGCGGAATGAACCGCCAACTTATCCAGCATATGTTTTACGCAGCGGATGCCCTTCCAGCTGCAACCCATCTCTGGGAAACATCCATACACACCCATTCACACTCATACACTACGGACAATTTAGCTTACCCAATTCACCTGTACCGCATGTCTTTTGACTTGTGGGGGAAACCGGAGCACCCGGAGGAAACCCACGCCAACACGGGGAGAACATGCAAACTTCACACAGAAACGCCAACTGGTGAGGCTCGAACCAGCGACCTTCTTGCTGTGAGGCGAACGTGCTACCCACTGCGCCACTGTGAGGCCCATGATTTATTTAATTATAAATAAATGTTAAAATATATACAACAAATTTGCAATAAATACATACAAAAATGAAAAATAAAAGATAATTCAAAATATTTCCATTGCAAAATTTAAGTTCAAGTTAAATACTGAAGTTAGTATGAACTAGAAGATGAACAATAAGCAAATAATAAAATAAACAGACTTTTACTGGTAGCTAACTGAAGAAAAGTTTCATTCAAAGCAGTAAAATTTATTAAGATAATATTAATAAATAACTAAAACTGAAATAAAAATATTTATTATTTTAAATAAAACAAATAAATAAATACCAAAAATTAAATAAAAGATCATTCAAAAAATCTATGAAAATTGCTCCACCATTTTTCCATTGGAAAATGTAATAATGATAAGATATAGAAATTTACTGGAAGCTAACTGAGCAAAGGTTTCATTCAAAGCACTAAAATTAATTAAGATCATATTAATAAATAAATTAAAACAAATATATATATATATATTTTTTTATAAAATAATATAAATAAACAAATACCAAAAAGTAAATAAAAGATCATTCGAAATATTTATGAAAACTGCTCCAACATTTTTCCATTGGAAAATTTAATAATAATAAAATAAACAGAAATTTACTGGCAACGAAAAAATATAAAATTATGATTTTAATGAAGATATTAATAAATAAAAACTAGAACTGAATTAAAATAAACAGTTATAATTTTTTTCGTCAATAAAACAAATGTACAAAAATCAATAAATACCAATAAATAAATAAAAGATGATTCAAATATATTAAAAAACAACAACAACAAAACCTTTCATGCCCAGCTGACTGCCCATCACTGTGACACTGATGCCAGCCTCATCCGGGACGTCCCCAGTAAACACCAGTGGCACCAGTAAAGACACATGAGTGGTCCTGGTGGAGATATTGGTCTGATCTTTATGCTCCACCATCGGAGGAGAATCTTCCTCCAGGGGCAGATCAGAGTCATTCAGATGAGTGCAGAACTTAAAGCTCGCAACAGAACCCAGAACCCGGTTCCAGTCCTACGAAATCAGCAGAAATACAAACATTACAGTAATGATTAGACACATGCCCATATACAATATTGATATCATGGGCACTTCAAAAATACAGTACATATTTATTATTTAATTTTTTAGAGGGCATTTTAAAGAGATTATACCCCTTTAAACAAGATGTAAAATAATTCTCTGATGTCCCTGGAGTGTGTGTGTGTGTGTGTGTGTGTGTGTGTGTGTGTGTGTGTGTGTGTGTGAAGTTTCAGCTCAAAATACCACACAAATAATGTTTTATAACTCTCTGAAACTGACCCTTTTAGGCTTTGATCCTAATTGTGTCGTTTTGGTGACTGTCGCTTTAAATGCAAATGAGATTGTGCTCTTTTCAAAAGAGGGCGGAGCTACAAATGCCTATGTGTCAGCATAGTGACAGACATAATCTTCAGCAAGTGAAAACAAATGGGGGACAGCTGCTTCTCACTTAGGGCTGTTTATGCTAATAAGGGAGAGATGGTCACTAGTGGGCGGGGCTTCCCCCCTCTGATGACACGTACAAAGGGAGAATGTCAATCAAAGTGTTTCTGCAGACTGTTTTTATCAAATGTGATGATAAAAAACAGAATTAATAAATGTTTCCCATCAGAAGCTGCTTATACTTACAGCGCTGATGTCCGGGTTGTTGATGTCGTGATTCTGAGAGTAAAGTCCAACGCAGACGAAGGTTATGGAGAGGATCAGCAGACTGAGGAAAAACACCACCGCTGGAGGCTGTCGAGATGCCTGATCTCTCAGGTTAGACACAGGCCTCCACTGACCCATAATGCACCTGGAGTCACATCAACACAGATTTATACAGTGCTTTATACAGCGTAGGTGAAAAATAACTAGGCAATATTTAATGGCTATTTTAAACTCGGTGGCAATAGTAAACAGGATAGGGCTGCACAATATATCGTTTGAGCATCGATATCGCAATGTGTGCGTTCGCAATAGTCACATCGCAAAATATGCAATGTTGAGTTAGGCTTATAGATATAGACACAGGTCAAAACACAGGAGATTTGGGGACACGCTGCAGAATTGAAGCGAAATAGAGTGAAAGTTTATCATCTGCATGTGTTTTTAGGGCCTGTGACTGTGTGAGCATTTGAAGATAGTTTAAAACATTTTAGTAGTGCATAAAGAAGTGCATTCATTCATTCATTCATTCATTTTCTTTTCGGCTTAGTCCCTTTATTAATCTGGGGTCGCCACAGCGGAATGAACCGCCAACTTATCCAGCATATGTTTTACGCAGCGGATGCCCTTCCAGCTGCAACCCATCACTGGGAAACATCCATACACTCCCATTCACACACACACACACACTACGGACAATTTAGCTTACCCAATTCCCATATAGCGCATGTGTTTGGACTTGTGGGGGAAAGGGGAGCACCCGGAGGAAACCCACGCCAACACGGGGAGAACATGCAAACTCCACACATATATGCCAAGTGACCCAGCCGAGGCTTGAACCAGCGACCTTCTTGCTGTGAGGCGATTGTGCTACCCACTGCGCCACCGCGTTGCCCCATTTCTTTAAATTCATTTTAATTTAATTTGTCTTAAACACCTTTTTTGTTCATTCATTTGAATCAAACTTCCATTATTTACTCAAATCTCATACTTATTTTTGCTGTTCGTATAGAATTATTTGATTATTCACAGCCTGCATCTGAAATTGCATTCTCTATTGAGCAGGTATTTTAATAAATAACCTTATATTGATCTAGAGATACATTTGCGAGCCCTAAAAAACTACTTTATTTTTTGTTTTACATAAATATTTATCACCCAGTACTAGTGAATTATGTGATGTCAGTTTCAGACAGTGTAACGATGATCATAGTTGTAGCATAGGTGGGTAATTGGTAGTTGCTAGAAGGGATACAGCTGTGCCAGAAAGTTAATGAGAATCCTTTTTTGATAATATTTATTAAATTACTTATTAATATTTATTATTTATTAATTGTATTTTGTTAACATCTACCCCAACCCAACCATTACAGTAATGTAAAAAGAATAATTATACAGAGTATTATTCATATTATTTAATAAATTACTTATTCAATTGTATTTTATTAATGCCAACCCGGCTGCACAGTGGCGCAGTGAGTAGCACGATCGCCTCACAGCAAGAAGGTCGCTGGTTCGAGCCTCGGCTGGGTCAGTTGGCATTTCTGTGTGGAGTTTGCATGTTCTCCCCGTGTTGGTGTGGGTTTCCTCCAGGTGCTCCGGTTTCCCCCACAGTCCAAACACATGCAGTATAGGTGAATTGGGTAAGCTAAATTGTCTTTAGTGAATGTGTGTGAATGAGTGTGTGTGGATGTTTCCCAGTGATGGGTTGCAGCTGGAAGGGCATCCGCATGCGTAAAACATATGCTGGATAAGTTGGTGGTTCATTCCGCTGTGGCGACCCCAGATTAATAAAGGGACTAAGCCGAAAAGAAAATGAATGAATGAATGAATGAATGAATGAATAATGCCAACCCCTATCCTAAACTTAACCCTCACAGTAATGTAAAAAGAGTAATTATACCGAGTATTATTCATATTATTTATTAAATTACTTATTAAATTGTATTTTATTAACATCTACTCCAACCCTAAACCTACCCTCACAGTAATGTAAAATATTAATTAATGCTGCACAGTCAGTGTCACAAAAATTATGCTATATTGATGCGAGTATCCGCAGCTGTATCCCTTCTAGAGTTCACTGGGTAAATTGAGTGATTTGCATTATGGGATACAAAAATGTTGTTAGCTCCTGTTGTAGGCTACATATTTGTGTGAATAGTGTAGTGGTCAGCACATTGACACACGAACTACATTTTACAATCATAAGATGATAATATTATATGACTTACCTTTAATTACGGTCATTTAATTAGAGCATATAGACGTGTCACTGGCCAGACCGAAGTGTAGTTTGTCGTGTAAACATTTGATACGATTTCAACTTCGCCACAGGTGAGCTTCCTTCGGGATAGCAACTTTCAAAATAAAGGTCTAATGCTGAGAGCGCACTTGTACGCAAGGTTTTAATTATATCATGTCAATCGTTGTATTTTGTGTTACATATTTTAAAGAATCTAATAATTTAAAGAAATGTAAATATAAAATTAAAATACGGACTTTGCGTTTGTTATTTATTTATGATATATTGTTAACTTGGAATTAAAAAGCGAAACAAAAAGCATTTATACAATTTAAATGCATTAGTTATTATTACATATTATTTTGGTCATTTAATGTGCAGCTAATAGTTTTAGCTGAAATCTTTTCGTCGCGTTTAGAGATCTTTTATTGTGTAAACCAGCAGCGGACGTGCTGTCTGTTGTTTCCTCCACGCATCAGCCTGCTCGTGCTGCTGCATGAATGACAACAGCTAATAATTAAATTCACATTTAAGTAACACAGTAGGACAAATTCAGTCAATAAAGGTGAGATTTTATGCTTTCGTATTGATCAGGGCGTCTTATTTAAACACAGCACGATGCGTATCTTGCGTTTAAAGCATTCTGCTGATACTTTGTCAAGAAGCTAATGTTAACCTGATAGCACAGAGTTAGATAGATCAGCGATGTTTTAATAATATTTCTGTAGTTTCATTTTGCTGTATGCTTTTATTATTAATTCATGTTGAATCTCAAATTATAAACAGTTATATATTACTGCGCTATCTATCTATCTATCTATCTATCTATCTATCTATCTATCTATCTATCTATCTATCTATCTATATATATATATATATATCTCAATGTTTTAGCAGACGTTTTAAAAGTGTGGGGAACAGCTGTATGAGATCCAAAAGTTTACATTCATATAATTATTAATCACCTGTTTATAAATGGTCTGTCTCTAAAAGTGAGGGGGACGTATCCCCCTTTTCTCCCCTGGTTGCTACGCCCCTTATATATATATATATATATGTATATATGTATATATATATATGTATGTGTGTGTGTGTGTGTGTGTATATATAAATGTGTATATATATATATAATACTAAACTATAATGAATTTTAATATTTGTTTTATAATTACTTTATTTTTATTTCAAATATATTCATTTTTTTATTACTAAGCAAATAAAACATCTCTATCACTATGTAATACTAAATATATTGCAGTATTTATAGTTTCAGTAAATTCATATTTATTTTTGTTTTTGCTGCCGTCAACAATTGAAATATTTTTGAAGAGTGTTTTTTCTAATCCTATAGGAATTGTTAAATATAAATGACATAATATCAGTTTTGTGCAACAAAACATAACAGTAATCAATTCTAATGCTTTGTATGTTTTATTGTAAAGCATTATGATTCATAGTAACTTTAAACTTTTTACAAATATGCGGTCACAGCGTTATTTGCAGACAATTAAAATATTTTTAAAGAATGTTTAAAAAAAGGTAAATTACTATAGGAATTGTTAAATATAAATGATATTATCTGTTTTGTGCAACAAAATGCAGTAATCCAGAGTAATCAACTCTGTTTTTCTTTTGTATATTCATTCATTTTCCTTCAGCTTAGTTACTTTATTCATCAGGGGTCGCCACAGCGGAATGAACCGCCAACTTGTCCAGGATATGTTTTACAAAGCGGATGCCCTTCCAGCTGTAACCCAGTACTGGGAAACATCCATACGCTCTCATTCACACACATACACTACGGCCAATTTAGCTTAACCAATTCCCCTATAGCGCATGTGTTTGGGCTGTGGGGGAAACCGGAGCACCCGGAGGAAGCCCACGCCAACTCGGGGAGAACATCCATACAGAAATGCAAACTGACCCAGCCGGGACTCAAACCAGCAACCTTCTTGCTGTGAGGCGACAGTAGTGCTAACCAGTGAGCCACCGTGTCGCCCCTTTTGTATATTTAGTTATAAAATATTATAATTTGTAGTAACATCAAACTTTTTACAGTCTATAGTGCAATAATAAAACAAAAATGTGCTGTCACAGTGTTATTTGATGCTCATTCTGATATCTTTTATATTGCAGCCATGTCTTCAGACGCTGTGAAGAAGCGAAAGCCGAAGGTCATCCGCAGTGAAGCAGGGACTCCAGAGACCAAACGCGGCCGAGCAGAAAGCGAACAGGTGAGTAACTGGCATCTGAAGTGCTATTACAAGTATCAGAGCCGCAATCCTCCTTCTTCTTTTGTGATAACTCTCATATATCCCTGTGCAGCCGAGTGCAGTCAGTTCACATGTCAAGCTCAGGAAGGTCAGGTTGAGGCAGGTGCAGGTACAATCCAGCATGACGCACTCATTCAGGCTTCAGATGTGTGAGTGCAAGCGTACGTGCGTGCGTGCGGGTGTGCGTGCGTGCGTGGGTGTGTGTGTGTGCGTGTGCGCGAGTGTGTGTGTGAGCGTGTGCGCGAGTGTGTGTGTTAGTGCAAGCGTACGTGTGGGAGCGTGAGTGCGAGCATGTGAGTGTGAGTGCGTGCCTGAGTGTGAGTGTGTGCGTGTGCATGCGAGTGTGAGCATGAGTGTGTGAGTGCGTGCCTGAGTGCGAGCGAGAGTGCGTGCGTGAGTGAGTGCGAGTGTGTGTGTGTGCGTGTGTGTGAGTGCATTCCTGAGTGCGAGCGTGCATGCAAGAGTGCGAGTGCAAGCGTGTATGTGTGAGCGCGCGTGCGTGCGTGGTTTAAGGCTGCACAATACTGGAGAAATATGCGATATTGTTGTTGATTATTGCGATAAAAGTATTTCTTACAATATAACATTTCCCTTGAGAAATGCCATCTTTATTAGCTCCGTTTTAATATCTTTTATTTATTTAGTGATATTAAAATAAACCAGTAAAATATTTTCTTCAGATCTAATTCAGACTAAAAAAACTGTGTCGAGGTGCAAACATTTAGTCTTCCAAACACTGTGAATGAGGGAAAACCTCAGCAGATATTCTGAATCTGATTGGCTGTTGTCATTATTTCCGCCATTAGTGTTTATTTTCAGCACTTTGGGCTCCAGCCAATAGCAGAATGGCAACTACTAAGGGAGGTGGGGATAAAGATAGTAAGGCCCCATCTGATTGGTCAAATTTAGAAAAAGAAACAATACTTAAATGTAATTCATCACACACCTCTGCGATACGTTTATTGCATATACTATTATCACGGTAATGATCATTTTACGATATATTGTGCAGCCCTAGTGTGTTTCATGAGTTGCTCCGCTGCTGGTTCGTTGATGTGAGATTAATGTGGCATGTGTGCGTAGGTCACCTTTCCAGCCGGCCCTCATCTTATCGGACAGAGGAAGCTGTTTACAGCAAAGAATCAGGTTTTACATGAGCTCTCTCTCGCTCTCTCGCTCTCTCGCTCTCTCTCTCTCTCTCTCTCTTCTCTCTCTCTCTCTTCCTTCTCTCTCTCTCTCTCTTCCTTCTCTCTCTCTTCCTTCTCTCTCTCTTCTCTTCTCTCTCTCTCTCTCTCTCTCTCTTTCTCTCTTTCTCTCTCTCTCTCTCTCTCTCTCTCTCTCTCTCTCT
>CAIGQW010054212.1:867483-901456 GCA_903798125.1 Danio choprae
ATATCTCATTTGCATATCTCAATATCTCAATTCTGACTTTATAACTCACAGTTCTGACCTTATAAAAAAATATTTATTATTTTTATTATTAATAATTAATATTTTTTATTCAGTGGCGGGAACAGGCTTCCATAGAAGCAAACATACAACACAATATAAAGGTAAAACATAAAAAAACTAATATAACAATGGTAAAAAAAATAAACAAATATAAATAAAAATATACACAAAGCGTAGTGTACAGCATTTCTACATTCAGTTATTTTAAGAATTAACGGGAGATTCTTTGCTTTTCAACAATTTAACCTAGAAATAAACAATATAATAATAAGTCCAACTCGATACAAAAAACTGTTAATGTGGGAGATCATTTAGCAAATTTCTGTTTGTGCATAAAAGTTTGCCAATAAAATAAAAAGATTAACAATATATTCAAGACTTTTGTTGGATTTGTTCTCATAATAAAAAATAATATCTTAATGTAAAATAGTTGTGTCATTTTAAAAATACATTTGGCTAGATCCTTCCAGAAATTGTTGACAACGTTGCATTTAAAAAATAAATGGCAAAGGTTGCATTTGCTTCTGTGTTTGGAGTGGCGGTCCTTCTCTGTTGACGTCAGACTTGAGGGCTTGCATAGCAATATTCTTAGCCACGCCCCTCTTACTGTTAGTTTGCTATGATGCGCAAAAATGAAAGCTTACTCAATATTCTGTTTCAGTTGGAAATACATCAACAGTGAAATAGTCCCGGCAACAACCTGATCATGTGGACTTTAAATATTTTATGACTTTTAAGTGATTTTATGTGTATCTGCAGAGCACAGTGGCGGATCGCCTGGCGCAGGATCGGGGTCTGGTGGTGACGGACCCTCAGTGGAGGGACATCGTGAGAGAAGAGAAGAGGTTCTGTCATCAGTGCATCAATACAAGACAATTTAAAGGCACAGTACTGGGATACATCACACCTGTGAGTCTGTCTACATATCGATCATCCATCGGTCTATCTTTCCATTCATCCATCCATTTGTCTATCATTCATCTATCTATTCATCCATCCATCCATCCATCTGTGTCTATGTCTATCATCCATCTGTCCATCTGTCTATTGTCCATCAGATCTATTCATCCTTTACATCCACCTATTCGGCTATCATTTTGTTCTCCATCCCATCCATCCATCCATCCATCCATCTATCAGTCCATCCATATGTCCATTCATGTCTTTCTGTCTGTTGTCCATCTATCCATTCATCTGTCCATATGTTCATCAATATATCTCTCTTCTATCCATTCATCCATCTCTCTATCCATCTGTCAATCATCTATCCATCCATCCTTCCATACATCAGCCTATCTATTGTCCTCAATCTATTTATGTCCATTGTTTAGCCATCCATCTAGCCATCCATCTATTTCTTATCTATCTATCCATCCATTCATCTGTTCATATTTTCATCCATTTGTCTCTCTTCTATCTATTCATCCGTCTCTCTATTCGTCTGTCTATCATCTATCCATCCATCCTTCCATATATCAACCTATCTATTGTCCTGTGTCTATTCATCTGTCCATTGTTTAGCCATTATCAATCCATCCATCCATTTCCCATCTATCTATCCACCTGTCCATTCATCTATCTCTCCATACATCCATCCATCCATCTCTGTTTACCTATCCATCCATTGTCCATCCATCAATCTGTCCGTATTTTCATCCATCTAATACATCTGCCTATTCATCCATCCATCCATCCTTCTCTCTTTTTTTAAAAATCTATTTATCCATTTTTCCCTCTGATCAGTGGAATTCTCATGGATATGACATCGCTAAGCTGTTTGGCCCCAAGCTGACGTCTGTGTCTCCAGTGTGGCTCCAGCTGAGACGGAGGGGACCAGAGAGCTTCCACATCACCGGCCTGCACGACCACGACCCTGGTCTGAACACCTTCATTCAACTAGCAATTAAAGCTGTGGAGATAAAACTAGGCTAGTTTTAATAGCAGACAGCGCTCTAGGCTAGTGTTTAACAGCAGATGGTGCTCTAGGCTAGTCTTTTCAACAGCAGATGGTGCTCTAGGCTAGTTTTTAACAGCAGATGGTGCTCTAGGCTAGTTTGTAATAGCAGATGGTGCTCTAGGCTAGTTTATAACAGCAGATGGCACTCTAGTTTGTAATAGCAGGTGGTGCTCGAGGCTAGTTTTTATAAGCAAATGGTGCTCTAGGCTAGTTTTTAACAGCAGATGGTGCTCTAGGCTAGTTTGTAAAAGCAGACTGTGCTCTAGGCTAGTTTTTAATAACAGACTGTGCTCTAGGCTAGTTTTTAACAGCAAACAACGCTCTAAGCTAGTTTATAATAGCAGACAGTGTTCTAGGCTAGTTTTTTAAGTTTAAACAGCAGACTAGGCTAGTTTTTAACAGCAGATGGCACTCTATGCTAGTTTTTAATAGCAGATAGCATGCTAGGCTAGTTTTTAATAGCAGACGGCACTCTAGGCTAGTTTTTTAGGGAAGTTTTTAATAGCAGACGGCGCTCTAAGCTAGTTTTTAATAGCAGATAGCACGATAGGCTTTTTTGTAATAGCAGACAGCACTCTAGGCTAGTTTTTATCAGTAGGTGGTGCTCTAGGTAAGTTTTTAATAGCGGATGGCGCTCTAGGTTAGTTTTTAATAGCGGATGGCGCTCTAGGTTAGTTTTTAATAGCGGATGGCGCTCTAGGTTAGCTTTTAATAGTGGATGGCGCTCTAGGTTAGCTTTTAATAGCAGACAGTGCTCTAGGCAAGTTTTTAACAGCAGATGGTGCTCTAGGCTAGTTTTTAATAGCGGATGGCGCTCTAGGCTAGTTTTTAATACCAGACGGTCCTCTAGGCTAGTTTTTATCAGCAGATGGTGCTCTAGGCTAGTTTTAAATAGCGGATGGGGCTCTAGGCTAGTTTTTTAACATCAAATGGGGCTCTTGGCTAGTTTTTAACAGCAGATGGTGCTCAAGGCTAGTTTTTAATAGCGGATGACGTACTAGGCTAGTCCATGGTTAAAAGCGGATGGCGCTCTAGGCTTACCAATGCCATCTGCTATTAAAACAAAAATCTAAATCGATTCAGGAGAGAATCACAACGCATGCGTGAAATCTCAGAATTGATGCAGAATCATTTCTCAATTTGATTTATTGCTACAGCTCTACTAGCAATCATACGTTATGGAAAAAGAGGAAATAATAATAAAGCATATCTGTCCGCAGGTTGGGTCAAAGCTGTGAGGAAGGCCAATAAGAAAAACAAAATGCGTGAGTGTGTGTTTGAAGTCATTGAGGTTGATCATCATTAGGTAAAAGCATCAGGTTGTCAGCGTGTGTTTCTCTCAGTTCCTCGGCTGCTGTTTGACGGATGGTCGTATCAGGACTACATGAGTGTGCTGGACAGTGAAGATGAGATGGAGGAGTTGGGACGAGAGGCGCTGGAGGTGGCTAAGGTGCTGTGTTTACATGAATATGGAAATATGTGCTCCATGTGTGTGTATTTTGTTATTGATAGCAAAACAACTAAAATGACAGTTTGTGGATGTCAGCACAAGCTCTCCAGTTCATAATATAGTATTATTTGGTCATGGTGAGGAAATGCTGACTGTGATTTTTCTCGTCAGGCTGAAGGCTTTGATGGATACACACTGGAGTTATGGAGTCAGCTTGGAGGAAACAAAAGAAAGTAAGATTGTGTGCATGTTAACTCAAAAAAGGCAACAACAACAAAACACATAAATGTCGACTTACTGAGATTGTCAAAGTGGTAAAAAATTACTTGCACTAAAATACATGCAAGATAAATAGAAATAGAGGAAACATGCACATATCAAAATTGTACTAATTAAAATGAAAAATAACAATGTATAAAAGTGAAAATATGAATAACAGCTGTATTAGAATGTAAATAAATATTAAATTAAAACAGTCAGTTTGTTTTTGTCTACACACAAACTCCAGCTAAACCCCTTTTACCCAAAAATACTGACTTGCAGTGAGATTTTAATTAAATTAATCAAATAGTTTTGTTAAATGTATATCATTTAAATGTATAAATGCATAATATTCATTCATTCATTTTCATTTCGGCTTAGTCCCTTTATTAATCTGGGGTCGCCACAGCGGAATGAACCGCCAACTTATCCAGCATATGTTTTACACAGCGGATGCCCTTCCAGCTGCAACCCATCTCTGGGAAACATCCATACACACCCATTCACACTCATACACTACGGACAATTTAGCTTACCCAATTCACCTATAGCGCATGTCTTTGGACTTGTGGGGGAAACCGGAGCACCCGGAGGAAACCCACGCCAACACAGGGAGAACATGCAAACTCCACACAGAAAGGCCAACTGACCCAGCCGAGGCTCGAACCAGCGATCAGCGACCTTCTTGCTGTGAGGCGAACGTGCTACCCACTGCGCCACTGTGAGGCCCTAAATGCATAATAATTAAATGTATTTTAGTTATTATTAAAAATAGATGCAATTTTATTCTGCCAAAAAACCTGATTTGTAGTAGATCAGTCATAATAATAGTCAGATATTGAATCAGTGTGTGTGTGTGTGTGTGTGTGTGTTTCAGAGAGCTGGTGCACCTGGTCACTCACCTGTGTGAGACTCTGAATGCTGGGAAATTGACCTGTGTGCTGGTCATTCCTCCGTCAGTCGCACCGGGGTATAATATGACACATATTTTTTGTTTTGTTTCTCTCAGCATTCATAGCTCTTTGATTTTAATGTGTTTATTTGTCATGTTCAGCACTGGTCAGCCTGGCATGTTTGGACGGGATGATTTTGAGAAACTGGCACCGGTGGTGGACGCCTTCAGTCTGATGACGTACGATTACTCAGGACCCGGCAGGTCAGATGGTGCTTTATTTTCTGTCAATGCGATTCCAGTATGATTGAGATACTATTGTAATTTAATTTTCACATTCATTTAATTAAGACTGTAACTTTGGATGATTCTAGATAAATGTGGAATCGTGATTTTGCTGTTCCTAAATTAGAGATCACAATTTTTAATAGACGACAAAATCCCCACCCCCAAATAATTAAATAATTAATTAAACCATTAAACTTATTTACTAAAGGTTCTTTGTTATTATGTTCTTTGTATTGTTATAATTGCCAGTGGTGTTGCCCTTGCGGATTGCTGGAGAACTCTTCCTGTCATTCACCCGAACTACAGATCCCATCATACCTTGCAGTCATACACCAGTTTCAGTTCACATTCTGATTACACACAGCTGCAGTTTACCATCACTGATTACATGGACTATATATACACCATTCACACACACACACACACACACACACACTCACTCACACTCTCTCTCTCTCTCTCTCTCTCTCTCTCTCTCTCTCTCTCTCTCTCTCTCTCTCTCTCTCTCTCTCTCTCTCTCTCTCTCTCTCTCTCTCTCTCTCTCTCTCTCTCTCTCTGTCATTCACCCAAACTACAAATCCTATCATGCCTTGCAGTCACACACCCTTTTAAGTTCACCTTCTGATTACACACAGCTGCAGTTTATCATCACTGATTACATAGACTATATATACACCATTCACACACACACACACACACAAACACTCTCCATGTCATTTACCCAAACTAGAAATCCCATCATGCCTTGCAGTCACACACCGGATTCAGTTCACCTTCTGATTACACTAAGGTTGTCACAATACTAGAATTCGGTACCAGTCAGTAATGACATTTTAAAAACATCCCTTTCCCGCTAACATTTGAGCGCTGTTGAGCGCGTTCTTAAACAGCGCTGATTTGCCATTGTGTTCACGTGCTCAACAGAAATGACTGTGATTGGCTGTGAAGGTCATTAGTTCACCGTACTCACCGCTGTTTACTGAGTATAACCACAGATATAGGGACAGTAGAGCATTTTGAAGCCGCGATTCATCAGCGGATCGCTCGTATGTCAGCGTTTAGACAAACCAGCTGATCGACGTGACTTTGAAACGCTCCAGTGTCCCTCTATCTGTGTTTACACTCAGTAAACAGCGGTGAGTTCGGTGAACTGATGACCTTCACGGCCAATCACAGTCATTTCTGTTGAGCATGGTAAAAAAAAAAGTTTGCCCTTGTAATCTAAAATAAAAATCTAAAAAATGCACTTGTTTTTTTTTAGATTAGGTCTGTCTGAGGTAGTGGGCGTGGCTAACACTTAACCACGCCCCTCCAGCTGTTCATTTTGACAACAAACAGAAATGGTGAGCAGGAGGAGTCCGTTAGGTTGTAATAACTCTCCCCAAACCCTTTTCCCCATCTTTCTGAATGAAATGCCTACTTTACTACATCCAATCAGCTCGCAGTAGAAAAAAAAAGCCACGCCCACTGTTTTTGCATTTAATATTCCGTTTCTCTAGGAACTGCGTCACAATACAAAAAAAATATGGTCATAGCTTCCAGTTAATTTTACCTGTGATGGTGTTGTGTTTCAGGCCGGGTCCGAGCTCTCCGCTGCCATGGGTAAGAGAGTGTGTCCTACAGCTCGCTCCTGAAACCCAGTGGAGACACAAAATTCTGCTGGGACTAAACATGTACGGACTGGACTTCAGCAGCCATGGCGGAGCGGAGCCACTGCTGGGCGCGAGGTACATTGTTTTTATAATTTGTCTCTCATGTTAAAATAATTTAACATATTTTACAATTGGGTTTACCATGATGCATTTTTACCTTCAGGTTTTATATTTACAGCTTATTTTTATAATAAGCTGAAAATTCTAATATATTTGAATGTGAAATTATAGAATATTTGTATATTTACACCTTCATTTATTTAGATATTTCCCAGGGATGGGTTGCAGCTGGAAGGCCATCCGCTGCGTAAAACATGTGCTGGATAAGTTGGCGGTTCATTCCGCTGTGGCGACCCCAAATTAATAAAGGGACTAAGCCGAAATGAAAATGAATGAATTTATTTAGATATACGTTTGACACATACAGTCAACACTTGTGGATGATGGATGGTCACGTTCCCTCAAAGTTGTCCTAAAACTATTGTAGAATTTTGAAGCGTTTTATATATACTTTTACCCCATTTTGAAAAAGAATATTTTTATCAATTGTTTCAGTGGATATAGGTAATATACTTTGGTGCATATTAACAAAATAGATTTATAAAACAGATATATTTATCAAAATAATATTTTTATCATTTAAATTCATGTAAAATATATTTAAAATATTCTAGATTTTTTTCTTTCTCTTGATTTTTTTATTATTTTTTTTTTCATATTTTTTCCTAACATATAAATTTGGGCTACTGCATTTTGGACCTTTATCATAAGTTATTTTGTTAGATAGTTAACACATTTTTTTGTTTGAGTTTTACTCCATTACTCAAAGATCTTTCTCAAATTTCTCACGTCATTAAAAATAGTTTTAATAAATCTTGAAAAATCTGATTTGTTTGACTATAACAATACTGAATGATTTAAATATAAGTATCAAATTAGGTAAATACATTTAACTGCATTGAACATAATAGGGTGACGCGGTGGCGCAGTGGGTAGCACAATCGCCTCACAGCAAGAAGGTCGCTGGTTCGAGCCTCGGCTGGGTCAGTTGGCATTTCTGTGTGGAGTTTGCATATTCTCCACGTGTTGGCGTGGGTTTCCTCCAGGTGCTCCGGTTTCCCCCACAAGTCCAAAGACATACGGTACAGGTGAATTGGGTAAGCTAAATTGGCCGTAGTGAATGAGTGAGTGTGTATGGATGTTTCCCAGATATGGGTTGCAGCTGGAAGGGCATCCACTGCGTAAAAACATATGCTGGATAAGTTGGTGGTTCATTCCGCTGTGGCGACCCCAGATCAATAAAGGGACTAAGCCGAAAAGAAAACAAATGAATGAATGAACATTTCAAATATTCATTTCAATAGATTTCATATTTCATTGTTATTAAATGTAATTTATGCATCCAGTTGTGCTTAAATGTGCCTTGGCAGAAAATCTCAAAGTTCATGTCAACTTATATAGTTTTCTTTGTCTTGAATCTGAAAGTGTTTTTGTGAAAAGTCCAGTTTTGTGTTTGAGTAAAACATAATTGTAGTTTTATTCTGTAAACTGAAAACTTTCAAGTGTTTTCTTCTTCTTCTTCTTCACTTTGCTTATAAAGATGATAGTAGCTGTCAGAACAGATTTCATATTTAATCTTCATGTTCACGCAGGTATATTGAGCTGCTGAAGGAAGTGAAACCCAAACTGCAGTGGGACGAAAATACCGCAGAACATTTCTTCAATTATAAAAGGTCAAACACACGTACGCCTACATCTAATGCCAAACACACAGCAATGCTCAAACCTTTCTCACAATGCTAATATAATTGATCTGATTCAAAGTTTACAATTTTACAACGAGATCATTTGTAATCGTAGTATCAGGGAGCAAATCTTCAAATGATTTGTTTGTGTAATTTCAGGAATAATGGAGTAAAGCATGTGGTTTACTACCCCACTTTAAAGGTAACTTTGTGAGCGTCAATAACAGTACAAAATATCACAGTGGATTGTGGGTATTCAGATTCAGATCCGGGACTTTCTCTTTCTCCTCTAGTTTCTCCAGCTTCGCATCTCTTTGGCAGCAGAATTGGGAACGGGAATTTCCATGTGGGAACTGGGACAAGGACTGGACTATTTCTACGATCTTTTGTGACCTGATCGCCATCTTCCAAATAATAAAGTGTGATTTATCAGAGCACTTCAGATATTTATGACCAATTCTGTTGTTGAGCATGCCAATAAAATTATTTTTAATTATGCGTCACCATTTATTTACCTTTTTAGGAATACAATTAATTACACTTGATACAGATTTGGTTTCTTCATACTGTATTATGTTCACAATACTGCACTTTTTAACATTTTTGATTCATCTTTTTCAGATTTTAACTTTATTACAGCAGCACAAGATTATTGTTGAATGTTCAACGATAAAGTAGCACATATCTCAGAACAGATCAACGTGATCTGTGTTATCATTAAAAAAAAACACAGGATTTCCTGTGTTAAACTGCATCATCTTGCACTTTAGGAATGTTCAAATGTTTTACCCACAAGATGAGAGTCAGTAACCAAAGATTATAATTCATTAAACATTTACACTAATGTTAGTCAGATGTTTAAAGTTTATTCATTGTATAAGTGCTAGGTGATTTGTTTGAAAGAGTTGCAGTTTTATTGCAGTGACATCCAATAATTTATTTATAAAGTTAGTTTAAATCTATAAATCATACTTCAAACATTCATATTTTATACACAGAAAAACAACTGATTTTAAATTGAATTCTGGGGCAATTCGGTCACGTTACTAACATGAATTGAATGTTCATGATTTATGCATTATTAAAATCCAAATTCATACTTGCTAACGTTAATTAATGCACTGTGAGCTAACTTTATAAACATTAACGAATACTGTATTGTTTGTGTTAGAAAATCCCTAACTTGCATGAATACAACCTTATTATTGGAAAGTTTTACATTTCTTTGAACTGGAGAAATGTATATGTGATATATCTGGAGTGAATGATTTTATGTATGTGTGTGCTTTTAAAACATTTGATAACATTTGGTTCACAATTCATTTCGTGGTCCCTCGTTGTTCATAACCGTTTATCTGTTGTTACAGAGCAGAATCAGGTTATTGACGGCCGCTGTTGTGGACTGGATGTTCTGTCCCGTGACAAGATGGCGGTCCAGGACGACGTGGACGGCGTCTTCAATGCTCGCTGTGAAGGAATTAAAGGATTTAATTTAGTTAAAAATAACGAATCTTAACATAAATGCCAAGTATAAACAGAGGTCACAAAAATAAAACAGTCACGACGCTGATGAAAACTCTTTAATCCGATACCGTTTTGGCGCTCTTTTATTGTGCGCGTGACCGTGCCACGGGTCGCTTTTGGGAAAAAATCGGCGGTCATCTTTTTTATTTATTAATTTCAGTGGTTTATAGCACGCAACGAACATGAACGAACACCAAAAGGTATGTTAAAGTTATCAAAATGTGTTGGTTATCAAAAAGCTCAAGTGAAGTAACTCACAACTTTACCAGGATAGCCATTCAACGACAAACGCTGGTTGAACTCTTGAGAGGAGCATTCTGCTAAAAACGACACACTAAATTACATTGTACTTAATTTGTTCTTCAGGTTTTAAAATAGACCCATGTTAAAAAAATAAATCCATGTAGTTTTTATGACAACCAAAGCTAAACGTTTCACTGCAAACTAGCTTACTACAAAACTACCAAATGAATTGATGTACACTAGAATAAAAACTTATAAACTACCAAAGGGTCCATTTACAACAATTAGGAGCATAAGCTTTTTGACCTGCGATCTAATGAGGTGTATTTTTGTTCATTAAATGGCATCTGTACTTATCTAGGATTCCAATAAAAGTTGTTTACTATTAAACTATTAAAAGTTTTAACTATTAAAACTTAAAAACTATTAAAAGTTGTTTACAAACACATGCAGCTCACATTACGCAACAAGTGTATTTCAGACTGTTTTGTGCTCAGGACAGTTTGCTGAGGATTGAGGTAAAGTTGGTTTTATATTCGCACATTCGCTCATTCTGAACAGTGGCAACTTGTTACCTGCTTCCTATATTGTTTGTCAAGCTACTTTGAATATTTGGCCTGAAATCGCATGCAAGTATAACTTCAAAACAACATTAGCACTATTTAATTGACTATAAACAATGTTGTACTTTGATAGTCGCTGGCTGCTAATATGATTTCCCTATTTAGAGTTTGCAAAGACCATCTTTCTGAAATTATAGTAAGGAGAAAGTCTGAATGTGCAAATATAAAACCAACTTTGCTGAGGCTGTGGATCACAGTTACCATTGTTGTTTCTTTTCTAAAAACAGACTGTTTCACTTCACAAGACCTCGATTTACCAACATTAATTTTGTTTAGCCTGTATGTGTTTTTTTGACTACCAAAGTGCCGGTAACATTGACTTTTTCATTGGGTTTTATCACTCACTAAGGGCACATCTTCAGTTAAAAATCTTATTTAATGTTCTCCTGAAGGAAAAAAACATCCGCAGAGAATAAGTTATAACAGAAAAATTAACATTTCACCCTTTCAAGCTATCAGAAGACTTGAAATACAGCAATATAATGGATGAACATTACAGTACCTGACTCAAAAGAAACCTCACCTGTGTAAGATCCGCCATTGTCTTTGATAAAATCCTCCACAATCAGCGGCAGGTTGGCAAATTCGGAAGAGCGTACCAACTCAAACACAGAAGGCTGAAAAAACACATCACATTGAATCAACTCCTTGAAGCCATTTCATCACAAATCCACTGATTTATAACACTCACCCCAGTCATGCTGTATCTGCTAAATATCCACTTCTGCTCCTGTGTAGCGCAGCAGAGAGCCGATACGCCCTGTCCAACAGCACACACCGGCTCTACAATCACACAAACGGGACTCAATCAAACATATTTACTGTAAATCTGAGGTATATGATAGGGCTACATGACTCTGGAACAAAACTGACGCTGCAATATTTAGTTTTTCTGCAATGTATATTAGGGCTGCACGATATATCGTTTCAGCATCGATTTCGCAATGTGATCGTTCGCAATAGGCACATCGTAGGATATGCAATGTTGAGTTTGCATTATAATTCATCATTTGCAAGTGATTTTGATGCCTGTGATTGTATAAGGATTTTCAAAAGCATTCAGGTATAAGAATTTGTACCATTTGTGACCTTAACTACTTATTATTACTATTATAATTAATGAATTTTATTGAATTGTTTTTATCATTCAGTTACTGTGCTTGAATACTTTTAGACTCGGGAAACTATACATTTCAATGATTTCAATCGTATCTTTTTCTTGATTGTATTTATAGATTGTTATGCATGAAAATACTCACAACAAATGCAGAAATGCACTGCAAACAGCACAGAACACAACGAAAATGCGTCACGGGACCCCAATAGGTTTCTAGATTGTTTATTAGATTTTATGGAGATGCAAATAGTAAACATTAATTCATCAATCTCTGACTAAACACGCACATGAAAAGACTCGCAACACATGCAAATACAGAAAGGTGCCGCAAGTAGCACAGACAACAACGAAAATGTGTCGGGGGAGTTTTATATATTGGTTATTAGACTTTATGGAGACGCACTCCCGTCGCAGAATCATCCCAATTGATCTAACATCATGATTTCTTTCCAAATAGATCTGGTGAAATTGTATTCATGTCGCAATATATATCGCAAAATAAAAATATCGCAATGTTAGATTTTTCCAATATCGTGCAGCCCTAATATATATATGAATATTGAGATTTGAATATAATTTCACCAGATCTATCTGGAAAGAATTCATAATCTTACGTTGACTGGGGTGATTTTATAGGCAGTGTATCTGCATAAACTATAATAAATTACAAGCACAGATAAATACAACATAGAACGATACAAATGAAGTGTTTTAGAGTTTTCTGGGGAGTCTAATAGTACCGAAATTGAATATTCAAATGCGAAATAACACTGTATAGTCCTAATTGTGAGAATAATTATATCAAATGAATCTTTAAGCTACAAATGTTATACTTTATTGTGCCTGAATGGTATAAAATCACTTGAAATGCTCACAGAGTTACAGGTTTTAAAGGGATAGTTCACTCAAAACTGAAAATTATCATCATTTACTTACCCTTTACTTGTTCTAAACCTGTTTGTCTTGTAGTGAACACGAAAGAAGATGTTTAAAAAAAATGTTAGAAATCTGTAACCATTGACTTTAATAGTATTTGTTTATCCTACTATGGAAGCCAATGGTTACAGGTTTTCAGCATTCTTCAAACTATCTTCTTTAGTTTAGAAAATTGAGGAAGAGTAAACTAGTGAGTACATTTTCATTTTGGGGTGAATTATGCCCTTAAAACATGCACACTTTGCAATTTTGCAATGACTTCACAATGTTATGAACTATAGACTATCCCAGCTCTACATTGCAGATGCGGCGATGCAACTATTGTGGATTCACACATTGCAATATCGATATTTTGTGCAGCGCTGGTAGTATATTTGCAGAAATGCTCACTTTGCTGTGAAATGAAGTGGGAGAGGATTCGTGCGAGCGACCCGCTGTGGGCGAGATCATTCATGGCCCCGGGACAGTCGGGAATCAACAGCGCCTGATAGCGGGCTCCTGAAACAGAATACACATCCTGATATTTCCTAATGCACTCATTATTAGTGTTGGGGAAAGTTACTTTTGTAAGTAGTGCATTACAATATTGAGTTACTCCCCCCAAAAAGCAACTAGTTGCATTTCTTAGCTACATTTTGTGATAAGTAATGCATTTGAGTTACTTTTCCTTCGCTGTCTGAGGCTTGATCTCTTTCAGAACTTGCAGGCTTTTCTTCTTCTTCTTTGTTTAATAGAGGAGCTCTGCGATTAACAATGCACTGTATAACCTCCATTTACTTAAGATAATAATAATAATTAGGATAATGTTATCTTTTGAGAACTTCCTGACCCCCAAAGCTGTCCATGCTGTATATGCAGATTAATGAACGTTTAAAGCAATGTGTTTGCTTCTTTTTTGTCTTATTGGTTGTCAAATCTTTTTTTTTTTTTAATTCAGCATTTTTTTTTTAAAGTTAATTTATTAAACTAAAAAGTAACTCAAATGTTATTACTTACTTTTTTAAAGTTATGCATTACTTGTTACTTAGAAAAGTCATATTATTACGCAGGCCTGCAGCCAGCCTATTGAAAGGAGTTCTTTATGTCTGAAATATTTGACTTTTTTTGCCTCATTTTCTATCAATTATGAGGTTTAAATACTGCATTTTAGTGCCATTTTAAGCACTAATCTTTGCAGGATCCGCTTGTCGGATGGTGATCATAACCACACTTTTTGATGTACTAAAACTATTTCCTACAAAGTGCTTACCATACTATTTTATTACAAGTATTTATTTACACATTTGCATTTAAACTGTAAATTATTACAGTTTTATAAATAATGTTATGATATTAGCTTTTTAAATAAAAAAATTAATAAAGAAATATGAAAAAATACTTATTTTTAAATACAAATTTATTATCATCCATTTTAATAATGTAAAAAAAAAAGAGGAATTTGGTGAAACTTGTTTTAAACTAAAAAGTGTAGCCTATTGGATGAGGAGATTACCCCAATGTGTAAAGTGCTTTGAGTGTCTAGAAAAGCGCTATATAAATGTAAGGAATTATTATTATTATTATTATTATGATTATTATTGTACTGGCCATCTCATTCAACTTTCCTCAGTCAAAATTTGGCCACTTGAATAATTAAAAATTAAATTTGTGCCCTCTTCTATCAGTAATTTTCACAATTTATGTTGGCATAGCAGTCAAAAATGGGACAAACGAGCACATGTAAAGGCCTAATTCTGGATTTTGTCAGTGGGGGGGTGGGTCTTTCAAACCACCTGAACCACCCCTGGCTACGGGCCTGTTGCGTAACCCCCGTTACTTGTAATGCGTTACCCCCAACACTGATCATTTTTTAAAAATCTGAGGTATTTCAGACCATCGATAGACTCCAGTTTGGCCGGGTTTGCGTAGGGTTTGATGCTGAACTCTTGCACCCATCGGGCATTGCTGTCATCCACACCAGCAAAGTCAATCGATTTACCCTGAGAAAGAAACAGATTTTCAGCACAGGATTGTTTAGATAAAAATAAAATAAAAACATTTATTTTAAGATGCAATATCGGTTTCTTTACCCCAGGGGTCGCTGTTTGTAAATTAAACACTGGACTGCACAAATTAAAACACTGCTGAAAGGATCGAGCTGAAACACCTGCAATAAATAATAATAATAATAATAATAATAATAATAATAGACAAATAGAAAAATAACACCGCTAAATGCTTTACATTCGTGCTAAACACGAACAGAGCAGTATTAAACGTATCACTATTTAATGATTAAGTGCAAAGATATTTTAAAGGCTCTCGGATTAAACCGATCATCGTTTATTAACGCACTTAAAATAAATAAGACGTTTTTATGCTTAAATACACACATGTACGTACGTCTAATCATAATTATTCATAAAAACATGTAGAAAAAAGCATTTCTTAATATCAAATATTAATTAAAAATGCGGTAATAATCTGAAATGTTATTACAATTTAGAATAGATGTTTATTATTTGTTAATGTTGTTGCAGCGTTAAACAGTCATGTGTGACGCAAAGCTGAGTTTCCAGCGTAATTATTACATTCCTCGGTGTCAGTTTCTTTGAATATTTCTATTTATAGAAACATTTGTGGAATACATTGAATATTATATGCGTTGTACAGCTAACTACAGACAAATAAACGTGTTTGGCGTGATGAGGCTTACCTGCAGATGCAGCACTGGCTACAATCAGACATGTAGGTTTAGACGTCATTATAGATGCTTGTTATCACTTAATGTACCGTTTTCCGTTGTTTTAGAGATTTACCATTAATGGGGAATAATGATAATACAAACGCCAACAACACACTGCTAAACAAACGCATCCATTTGTAATAAATCCATTGAATTTATGCTGAAAACACAAAACTGAAATCATATGATCAGCGGGTTGTTTTGATGTGTCCGTTGGTTAGAAAGTTCCGGATGAACAAGTTACTGCACAATTAGTTCCGATATACATATGTACACGGGCATGGCTCACCAACCCAACCAATGACCGTCGCGTTGAAAATTTATTCAGTCATTCATTCATTTTCATTTCGGCTTAGTCCCTTTATTAATCTGGGGTCGCCACAGCGGAATGAACCGCCAACTTATCCAGCATATGTTTTACGCAGCGGATGCCCTTCCAGCTGCAACCCATCACTGGGAAACATCCACACACTCATTCACACACATACACTAGGGACAATTTAGCTTACCCAATTCACCTATACCGCATGTCTTTGGACTTGTGGGGGAAACTGGAGCCCCCGGAGGAAACCCACGCCAATACAGGGAGAACATGCAAACTCCACACAGAAATGCCAACTGACCCAGCCGAGGCTCGAATCAGCGACCTTCTTGCTGTGAGGCAATTGTGCTACCCACTGCGCCACCCAAAAAAGAATAATATGTAGAATATTTAATTATTTATTTATCATGGCCATGAAAATGTATATGCGTTATTAAAAATATATATAATGACAAAAAAGGAAACATACAATTGCAAATTTGTTTATTATGAACATTTTATATATGTATTCAGTTCATTTATATTCTATTATTCTTCAGATACAGTGAATGCCTTGAATATTTCTTGTCATTTGATGCAAATAAATAATGTTTTATTTATAGAACAAATGTCGCACACAAAGCGTGTAGAAATTCACATTTAATTTCAAGATTAAAGTAATGAAGATGACTCGTGATGATATTTGTAACTGGAAATTATGATTAACTACAAATGGCGTAACCCAGAAGGAATTTGCTGAAGAAAAACAAAACCCTTATATTTAAGTGTTCAGCAAAAATCAAATAGTGTGCATCCAAAATATTTGCCCCAAACAAGACATTGTAGATGCAGATCCCTTTCCAGAACGACTGTCCTGCAGCCAAGACGTATTGACCCGTCATCCTGCATTATTATGACATGTTCATAACACACAGCACATTCAAACTACAGTAGCAGGCAGCAGAAAGGCTTATTTGGTGTTGTGGGAATACAAGTGTCCTCTTTCTCAGTATATTTCCTCTTTCAAACTTCGATACAGGCAGCAGGTAAAAATCATGCCCACAATCTGGAACACAGAGGAGGATTAAAATCTTGTATACTAAAAATGACAAGCCTAATTTCTGGATTTATATTAAGAGTTATTCACCTGAATAAATGCAATCCCAAGACCCACAGAGCCCAAAATAAGCAGATGTTGAAGAATAAACTCCTCTAGTTTGGATATGCAACCACCCTAAGAAAGAAAATAAGAATTTTGTTCAACATTCTTCAAAGTATCTCCTTTTGTGTTCAACAGAAAACAGACATTCATAAAAGTATTTTTCATTTTTGGGTGAACTGCCCCTTTAAGGATAAACAAAGTTGATGCTTAAATGTAAAAATAACTGAGGTCATCTGAAAGTACCTCCACTTTATAGATGTTGGATGGGTGGTCTCTGACTCCACAGCCCACCGAGGGGGTCTTGCAGCAGCTGTCGGGCACCAGGCGTCTGTCAGCGTAGGTCTGTATCCAGGCCCCGTCCCGCCAGTCCGCTGAGCTGTTACTGCCGCAACACTTCAGCTGCACCGTAAAACAGATGCAGAGGGTGGGGGTGCGGGAACAAGAAAAGAGTTCATTCTTTAGATGGGTGGATCATTTTCCCATGCATAAACTCACATGCTCGCAGACCGGGAAACTGTTCAAAAGAATTCATTGTGGCGATGCTGTAAGACTGTAAACTGCAATTTGTGAAAATAATCCATTGCAGTTTGAAACTAGATGGAAAGGTTTGTTGTGAACCTTGAGTGTTGTCTTGACAAAGTCTTGTTTAAAACAGCATAAAGGTTTCTAACGTGTTCAAGAATGTTACTGGATAGTTGCTAAAAAAAGTAAATGCCTGTTTTTTCACGGTAGTTGTTATGAAAACGATAGCCAGACAGACAGATAGACAGTTGCTTTTTTGATAGGGTGTTTTCGTCTTGATAAAACAGTCATTTTGGTCTGGATAAAAACGGTAGAACGAAGCTTGGTGGTGATTCTAGGTTGCAAGGGGGTAACTAAGCAGTTGCTAAGATTTTCTAAGTGGTTGCTAGGCAGTTGGTAGGGTAGATAGATAGATGGATGGATGGATGGATTGATTGATGGATTGATTGATAGATTGATTTTTGTTTATCAAATTCTCAAATTATTGCTTATTTCCTCAAATGTTTTAGACCTAGGACAGATCCCTGTGGTAGACCCCCAATTTATGAGAGATAGACAGACAGACAGACAGACAGACAGACAGACAGACAGATAGACAGATAGACAGATAGACAGATAGATAGATAGATAGATAGATAGATAGATAGATAGATAGATAGATAGATAGATAGATAGATAGATTGATTTTTGTTTACCAAATTCTCAAATTATTGCTTATTTCCTCAAATGTTTTGGACCTAAGACAGATCCCTGTGGTACACCACAAGTTATTAGATATAGATAGATAGATAGATAGATAGATAGATAGATAGATAGATAGATAGATAGATAGATAGAAAGAAGCATAGTTGTTAAGGGGTGACTGTAGCTTCAGTGTTCTGTGTGGTTGCTAGTCGGTTGCTAGGATGACCTGGGCTAGACAGAAAGACAGATATTCTGTAAGTTACTCTAGATGGTTGCCAGGTGGTTGACACAGTTCACACATGTTTGAGAGGAATTGCTAGGCCATGGTTTTTGGTGTTCTTGGGAGTTGTTTTGACATTGCTTGTTGCAGGGGAGTTACTAAGCAGTTGCTTGGGCTTTCTTGCTAAGACCAATAGATAGAAAGCAGTTGTTGGGGCATTGCTAGGAATTTGGTTTGTTTTTTAATTACACATGATGTTTTGGTCTTGATAGAAAGATCAATTGTTTCTATGGTGTTGTGTTATAAATGGTGACCAGGGAATTGCTAGGTGGTTACTAAGATGTTCTAGGTTGCAGGTGGTAACTAAACAGTTGCTAAATTGTTCTAAGTGGTTGGCAGTTTGTAGGCTTTTCATAGATGGATAGATCGATAGATGTTTACCAATTTCTCAAATTAATACTTATTTCCTATTTGTTTTGGATCTAAGACAGATCCCTGTGGTACACCGCAAGTTAGTAGATAGATAGATAGATGGATAGATGGATAGATAGACATAGATAGACAGACAGACAGACAGATAGATAGTATTACGTCTTGCTGGAGATTGTCAATGGCTCTAGTGATGTGCTCTTGTCCAGGTTGCTGGTAGTTTTCCACCATCCTCTCCTTCAGATCTGCTCTCAGCTCAGCATTCAGCTGCAATCAGATAAATCCATCAGCACACAAGCTATATCTATCAATCTATTAATGTCTATACAGTAAAATGTTCATTATGACGCCAGGAAGTACTGGGAAAGTCTGATCAATCAAAATTGATTTATTATTTACTCCCCCAAATATCATTCCAAACTTGATATATATATATTTCTTGGACTGCAGAAGAATGTTCACACAGCCTTCAGTGGGTCGCAGAAATATTACAGCATAATGGTTTGGAATGATGTGAGGATGAGTAAATAATTTCTGTAGGAACTATTTCCACGTATGAGTAACTTTAACCATAGTCGTTTACCTGGTAGCAGAGAGGAAAACACTGGAGGAACAGGAGGAAAAGGAAGAAGACAAAGGGTTTTTTAAAAGATGGAAAAGCAGGAAAGTGGATGGAGAGCATGCAAACACACAGCGTATGTCAGTTTAATGTGAATCTGAAAGTTTAAATCACATGATAATCATGGCAGTATTGCAACCATGTCTATCAAACTGTTATGTGCATGCACACAAAGATGTTACTAAAAATGAGGTAGAAAAGAGGAAGAGAAACAAGTTTATGAAAGAAAACACATAAATTAAAATAGAAATGTGTATTTATTACTGATCATGAATGTGGATTTACCTCCTGATAATAGACGTAAGCTAAAACTCCAGCTGTGATCTCCAGTAGGAAGATTAACAACAACAGGATAAAGAACTGTAGGGACAAAAAAAGGAAGAAAAATGTAAATAATGCACATATTTACAGAAGACCTCTGGATGCTTGTTTCCAGCAAGAAAAACAAAAGTTTTGATCATTCATTCATTTTCCTTCAGCTTGGTCTCTATTTCAGAGGTCGCCACAAGTGGAATGAACCGCCAACTATTCCGGCATATGTTTTACGCTGCGGATGCCCTTCCAACCGCAATCCAGTATTGGGAAACACCAATACACACTCATTTATACAAACTCATACACTATGGACAATTTAGTTTATTCAATTCACCTATAGCGCATGTGTTTGGACTTGTGGGGGAAACCGGAGCACCCGGAGGAAACCCACGCCAACACAGGGAGAACATGCAAACTCCACACAGAAACGCCAAATGACCCAGCCGGGACTCAAACCAGCGAGTTGATTTGCATGTGAGGCGACAGTGCTAACCACTGAGCCACCATGCCTCACCTTCAGTAGAACGTTAAAGACGATTGACCGTTTTAAATTTCTGACTCTTCTTCTGAGTTTACGGCCCATAATTTTGAGTTATAAAATCACATCTAAGAGTTAACATCTTGCATATTTTTGAGAAATAAAGTCATAAAAATATGTGAACTTAGAATTGCAAGAAAAATATCAGCACTAGGGCTGAAACTTTTAATCAAATTATTCGATTTAAGTTAATCGACGTTTAATTTTAAAAAAAAAATCCATATAGGGCATCAATTCCTCGACCAGTAAACTGAAGCGCGGAAGTCATGATATCAACAGACCAAAGAGAAAAGTGAAGGAAAAACATAAGACAGCCAGAGTAAACGACAGAAATTATATGTTGCGTGTTAAGGCTAATACTAAAATTACGTTAACGGACTAATGTAACGTTACAAAGCCTTTATTTCTTCTGCTTTTTGGCGTGTTAAGGCTAAATGCTAACATCACGATATGTTTGTGTGTGTATATGTATATATACTGACTCATACACTTTTACTTATCCGATTAATCGATCGATTTTAGTAGTAGATTAATCGATTATTAAAATAATCGTTAGCTGCAGCCCTAATCAGAACTGTGAGAAAATGGTCGTAATTCCAACCCAGGCTCATTCTGAAAACGTCCTTTTTTTTGTTGCAGTTTTGTTTTCATGAATCCACCAGAGGGCGCTGTGTACGCTTTTTAAGATCTCAGATTTCTCTTGCGCGTACCATTCGCGCCTGCTCTTCTCACGTAAATCCACCAGAGGCTGCTGTCGACTGACTGACTGACGGACTGACCGATCGACTGACCCACCCTCCTCCTTCCCTAAACCCAACCAACAGTGTTTTCAAAAGCACCGATTGACCCGCCCACCCAAAAGACGAAATGCAGCCATGCGTACTTCTGGCTACATATTTCGTGATCTCCAGAAATGTATATAGGGCTACGTTTTCAGAATGAGCCTATGTTGCGTAATTCTGAGGAAAAAGTCACAATTGCAAGACGTAAACTCAAAAATAGCAGAAAGAAAGTCAGAGCTGTGAAAAAATCTTTAGATAAGGTCCAATTCTGAACAAATCATAATTGTGAAATAATGCAAAAGATAAAAGTCAGAAGTGTGTTAAAGCTAATAAACTTGCAACTAATAAAGATATACAGTAAAGAGTCAGAATTGCAAGAAAAATGTCTTGTTTGAATTGAAGTGTTGGGTCAAAATAGTTGTTTTATTTGTTTATCCTGTGGTGGAAACGGCCTTCCATTCATTTAAGTATAAGTAAACACTGAAAGAATTTTCAATTTTGTAAGACTGTCCGTCAGCTGTTGAAAACGTGAACCAGTGGCATCTGAGGAATTTTACGCAGCTGATAAAGGTTAAGAGCATTATCTTTCTCTTGTTCTGTATTTTCCCTCTGTTTTCTGTCCTTTCCCGGCCCACCACTCTCCTTTCATTCCTCTATTCTGCATTGACTCCCTTCTCATTCCTCTATACTCCCTCTCTCTGCCCGTCATTCCTCAACTATGACTCAGTTTCTAAGTCTGACGTCTTAAAGATACACACCTCTTTATTTAAATCTGATATGTTGACAGCTTTGAGACACCCAAGAGACTCACATATACAGTAACCATGATCAAACTCATTTAGAAAGCGCCAAAAAGTTATGTTAGTTTGGCTGTAGGTTCCCAGAATAATTCTTGACCTCTGTGTGGAGGAATCAACACCGTCTAAATTCAGCTTCTGTAATCCAGTGTTTACATTGTACACTTTGTCCATTGCTCGAAAGATTTCACTCAGTGTTTGCAGTTTATCGCCAGCTGCACTGAGATGATTTTTTCCAGAAGTATTTATAGGGTGAAGCCCTTTCACTTGGTTTCTTCCTGTTAAAGTTGTTTTTGTTTGGTGGTGTTTCCTATGTCAAGCCACATTATTATTATACTGAGGGTTATTTTCATCCTACAAAGTTATAAGTGATCATACTTTTTAGCATGGGGTTGGAAATCTTTTGACTTAAGGCAAAAGCAACCACCTAGCAACCAGGCAGAACATTCTAGCAACCACACAGTAGCACATTTAATACACTCAGAAAACCCTAGAAACCACATATTAATAATAAAAACCACTAATTAAAGACCTGAGTAAATTCATAATTACACCCTTGTAAACACGCATCAATAGTTTAAAAGCATACTGAACATTGTTGCAACCACACATCTACACCCTGCCAACAACACAGAAGACCCTAACAACCATATAGCAACACAACAAAACAGTCTGAAAACCTTAGCAACTGCACAGCTACACACTCAATCACCCAGAATACACTCAGACTTGACGAAACATGGAAAAACTTAGAAACAGCACAGCTGCACTACCCAGAATACACTAGAAACAGCACAGCTACTCTTTAAGACACTCAGAAAAACCTAGCAACTACAGAGTAACACTTTAACAACTTTAACATTATAGCAACAATTATCAAACATCCTTTTAGCAACACTCTAAAAGCACGCCGAACACCTTAGCAAACACCCAGAATACACTCAGACTTGAGTATCATATCAACAGCATAGCTACACCCTGACAACTACACGTAATACTCTACATAGCAACACTTGAAAAGCCTCATATGACCTTAGCAACCACACAGTTACACCTGGTAACAACAACATAGCTACACTTGAAAACCCTCATATCACCTTAGCAACCACACAGCTACACCTGGTAACAGCACCATAACAACAACATAGAAACACTTGAAAGCCCACATACAACATCACCTTAGTAACCAGCGCACAGCTACACCTGATAACAACACAGCAACACTTGAAAACCCTCATATCAACTTAGCAACCACACAGCCACACCTGGTATCAACACTATAACAACAACATAAAACACTTAAAAACCCTCATATCAACTTAGCAACCACACAGCCACACCTGGTATCAACACTATAACAACAACATAGCAACATTTGAAAACCCCCATATCACCTTAGCAACCACACAGCTACACCTGGTATTAACACTATAACAACAACATAGAAACACTTGAAAATCCTTATATCAACTTAGCAACCACATAGCAACACTTGAAAACCCTCATATCACCTCAGCAACCACATAGCTACACCTGGTAACACTTGAAAGCCCACATACAGCATCAGCTTAGTAACCAGCACACAGCTACACCTGATAACAACACAGCAACATTTGAAAACCTTCATATCACCTTAGCAACCACACAGCCACACCTGGTATCAACACTATAACAACAACAACATAGCAACATTTGAAAAGTCTTATATGACCTTAGCAACCACACAGTTACACCTGGTAACAACAACATAGCAACAATTGAAAACCATCATATCACTTTAGCAACCACACAGCTACACCTGGTAACAGCCCCATAACAACAACATAGCAATACTTGAAAGCCCACATACAACATCACCTTAGTAACCAGCACACAGCTACACCTGATAACAACACAGAAACATTTGAAAACCCTCATATCACCTTAGCAACCACACATTTACACCTGGTAACAACACTATAACAACAACATAGCAACACTTGAAAGCCCTCATATCACCGTAGCAACCACACAGCCACACCTGGTATCAACAATATAACAACAACATAGCAACACTTGAAAAGTCTCATGACCTTAGCAACCACAACACAGCTACACGTTGGAAACCACTCAAACCACATTAGCAACCACATAGAAACATTAGCATTGTGAATTGTTTTGAATTGTGGTCAAACGTGTCTGCTTTCAGACGTAGCATTACCCATGATGCTCTCTCACCACTATAAGAAGACTTCTCTGTTCCCTGATAGTGGCGCAGCAGCCCAAAATCCCGGTGAACACGACGACAGCACCCGCGCCAATCAGAATGAAGGATGCGACCATGTAGGTGTTGGAGGACAGAAGGCTGATGTAGTCGCTTTTATCCACCAGAGTCCATATTCCCACTGCCATCACAGCGCCACCTGCCAACTGGGAGGACACGGTATGATTAGCAGTACAATAAAACAATGACTTGTGCATGCTTGGAAAGGAAATCAGCTCTGAAGTTTGTTTCTGAATAGGTTTAGAGAAAATAAGACTATAGCTGCGTCCGAAATCGCCCACTACTCAGTAGGTACTGCATTTGAATTTGAATTTACTACTCGACCGTTAGAAAAGTACGTTCATGTGATCTCGTCAGTATGAATGCGAGTAGTATGAATGGAACTCGGATTTACTACATCCGCCATTTTGTCATGATCACGTGACCTACCCACGTCAGTTTCATCGCTTCACTCCCATTCATGAATTCTCTCAAGGTGCGTCATGGAATAGAGCTGCGTCCATCGGATGCAGACTGCAGGATCTTGCCGGACGTAGTAGGTACTTCTCGCATACTGTTTTTTGAATTCTATGAATTCGGACATACTACTCAGCTCGCATACTGTTTTAAGCAGACTATACAGTAGGGAAGTATGCAATTTTGGACGCAGCCTATATGTAGAATTCCAAAACATGTGTCATTAGCGACACCGGTGGCCATTAAGTGAACTGCAGCCAGCAACTAATATTCATGCTACATACTAGGAATTTACTGATACAGATAAAGCTAGCTTATATTTTGAAGTTGATAACTGATAGGCAGATAAATACAACTCTTCATATTATAAATATTATACATTTTCATATTTGTGCCTCATTAAAAAGACAAAAAAATACAGTAGACAATTGTTTAACTTTGGAGTTGCAAGGACACATCTAGATTTAACAATCATTTACAAATTGCAATCCTGAAGTCCTCTTTTTTTTGTAAACATCTACTGCGCATGCAAGACACCAATCAAAACCCATCAGCAAATATCTGAAGTGGATCTACTGGTGAAAATAAATGATAATTTATCAGTCATTCATTTATTCTATTACCGTGCTGATAGTAATAACATTAATAATATGCATTTATCGGCCGATACCGATATGGCTACAGATACGCTTTGCATCACCACAAAAGTCTGAACATGATTTATTGCCCCAATATACTTTACTATACTTTCTATTTCATTCTTTGGTTAGTAATAAAAAAAAGTTGGAAATAAGTTACATCTTTTTAATTTTCCCCTGCAAAAACATCCGCCTTCACACAAAAATCAGTCTACATGATTTTATAGACAGTCTAGTAAGGTCTTAATTCATAATTTGTAGTACTACAATTACAATTAATTGTAATAATTTTCATATTGGGATGATAATGCATTAAAAGTTTTATACTTTTTAAAATGTTATCGGCCGATATGGTTGACGATATGGTTGACGATATATTGTGCATCACTTCAAAAGACTGGACGTGATTTAATGCCCCAAAATACTCCGAGTGAAGATCTTTTACATTCTTTGATTAGATTTTTTTTTAAATTGGAAATAATTCGTATTAAGTCATATATAAGTCATATTTTTACTGCAAAATCTTGAGGCCCTCACACCAAAAATATCAGTCTACATCAGTGTTTCTCAACCACGTTCCTGGAGGACCACCAACAGTGCATGTTTTGAATGTCTCCTTTGTCTGTCACACACATTACAGGTCTTTCAGTCTCTGCTAATGAGCTGATGATCTGAATCAGGTGTGTTTTTCCAGGGAGACATGGAAAATGTGCAGAGCTAGTGGTCCTCCAGTAACGTGGTTGAGAAACACTGTCTATAAAATCATATAGACAGTCTAGTAAGGGCTTAATCATAATTTATAGTCCAATAATGAATTTTATTTTTAATGTTATCGGCCGATACCGATATGGTTCCTGATATTTTGTGCATCGCTTTAAAAGACTAGAAGTGATTTAATGCCTCAATATACTCAAAACAAAAGTCTTTTACATTTTTGGATTATAGGTTTAAAAAAAAAGTTTGTCTACATGGTTTTATAGACATGGTTTAATTTTTTTAAAAAGGTTTCCTTACAAGCTGTTCACACACTTAAACAATTAATACATAAACATACTTAAATATAGCCTCTTTAAACCAGCTTATGGTGATTTTTCTGCCTTGTTTTCAACAGACTTTGGCCAACAGAGATCAAAGCAAAGTACAAACTCACCCAAAAGAGAAGATTGAAGACGAACAGAAGGTATTTGAGGCATACTGTCCCACAGCTATTGGTTTTTTCCTCTGCATCTGCCATCCTGGAACAGTGAGAGATTTTGCAAACTCTTTCAAGATGGCATTTACTTGACAGGTCTGAGAAAAGCCATGAATCCAGGCTAACATCCCCCGAGAGGCAGGACTTTTATTTCAAGCCAACTTTACACAGAATGTATGAAACTATACAGCAAAACTAATATTTGTGAGCATAGACGCATTTATTGAATAAGTAGTAATTACAGGATTTACACTCAATGGCAAATTCCCAGATTCTTCTCAGATTTTTACCTGAGTTTAAATAACCCATACACCTTAGTGTATCAGTGCGGTTATTGTAAATTCATACATTCATTTTCTTTTCGGCTTAGTCCCTTTATTAATCTGGGGTCGCCACAGCGGAATGAACCGCCAACTTATTCAGCATATGTTTTACGCAGCGGATGCCCTTCCAGCTGCAACCCATCACTGGGAAACATCCACACACTCCCGTTCACACACACACACTACGGACAATTTAGCTTACCCAATTCACCTATACTGCATGTCTTTGGACTGTGGGGGAAACCGGAGCACCCGGAGGAAACCCACGCCAACACGGGGAGAACATGCAAACTCCACACAGAAACGCCAACTGACCCAGCCGAGGCTCGAATCAGCGACCTTCTTGCTGTGAGGCGAACGTGCTACCCACTGCGCCACTGTGAGGCCCACTTCCATTCATTTTTAGCAAAAACAAAAATCTCATCCTGTTTGAAGTTGCAAACTGTAATTTATCATATTGTTTTAATATATTTGATTGGCGAATACCGGGAAAGAAATCAAATGTAAATCACTACACTCACAAAATGAAGTTTGCTCTTTGTTCAAATTTACAATGAGCTAAAACAACACAAATCTTGACAAGATCTGGACAACTTAATTGTTTTCTGTTCAATCAATTTAAATTAGTAAAAATTAATAAGTTAACTTAATTCCTGCATGTTGTCCCAACACAAATCGATTGTGTGGAACCCAGCATTTTTCACACTGTAGATCAGTTTGATGCTGTGACCAAATTTCTTCAAATGACAAGTACCAAAGAAGGTCCGCACTCAGTCATTTACAAAACTAATCACAGGAGTAAAGAAAAAACAAACATTTGGTCTGTGAGCCTTCCTCGCTGTTACCGGGAAAGAAACAAATGTCACAAAAAATACAAGGGTTTCACACAATTCCTTCCTGTTATCCCAACACAAATCAATTAAGTTGACTTAATTGTTTTTACAAATTTAAGTGGATTGAACATGAAACAATTAAGTTGTCCCCAAAAAAACCTCAAGAATTGTGTTGATTCAGCTCATTTTAAAGAAATAGTTTGAACAAGCAGCAAAAATACTTTTTTGACTGTAGAGTAACCATAACAATAAGCAAAGCGTGAAACAACGTGATAAACTAAATGTAAAATATCGCTATATCAAAATTGCATTTTGATAAATGGAAAGATGGGCCTCACAGTGGCGCAGTGGATAGCACGTTCGTCTCACAGCAAGAAGGTCGCTGGTTTGAGCCTCGGCTGGGTCAGTTGGCGTTTCTGTGTGGTGTTTGCATGTTCTCCCCGTTTTTGCGTGGGTTTCCTCCGGGTGCTCCGGTTTCCCCCACAAGTCCAAAGACATGCGCTATAGGTGAATTTGGTAAGCTAAAATTGTCCCTAGTGTGTGTGTGTGAATGGGTGTGTATGGATGTTTCCCAGAGATGGGTTGCAGCTGGAAGGGCATCCGCTGCGTAAAACATATGCTGGATAAGTTGGTGGTTCATTCCGCTGTGGCGACCCCAGATTAATAAAGGGACTAAGCCGAAATGAAAATGAATAAATGGAAAGAACAATCTTAAATCACAAACAAAAATCCATGACATTCCATGACTTTAACCAAAATTATTAAACAATTCCCTGACTGTCAAAGTCTGGGATAGACGTTTTAAAACTCCATGACCTGTGGGAACCAACACAGGCTAATTGTGAAAGTGTACCCCCATATACACTTCTGGACTTGTTGGGAACCCTGATATTCACTAATAGATTGAAGTGCGTCCAGGATAAATAAACGTGCACAGTTAATTTCAGACAGATGAGGGAAGTGGGTGTGGAAGCGGGCCTCTGTCCAGGAAAGTGTATTTAGTCAGAATCATGATCTGTGACGGTCCAAATGCTACAGTCACAGGATGAGTGAGTCACAGAACTTTTACTACTGTAACCTCACCCAAACGCCTCTGTGAGCAGATATAACTGCAGACGCCACTCGCTGACACTCTACAGGCCTAAGTTTTACGCCTGTCTGTTTACTGACACGCTGCTGACTGTAAATATATAGAAAATAGCATTTAAACTCTTATTATTATTCAGTTAATGAGGTTTCATGGCATTGATTAAGAATTGCTATAAAAATGGTTTTAAAATAACACTTTTTAAATGTCTGTATGTTTGTTCTGGTTAATGTGTAGTGAAATAGAAAGTACAAAAATAATATAAAACATTTGTTTTGGTCAGTTTTGATTTATTTAATTGTTTTATTTGATTATTATGTTGTTACTTAATCGATCCATTATATTTTGTAAAAACATAATTTGGTGGGCAGCACGGTGACGCACTCTCACCTCACAGCAAGAAGGCCGCTGGTTCGAGCCTCGGCTGGGTCATTTGGCGTTTCTGTGTGGAGTTTGCATGTTCTCCCCATGTTTGCGTGGGTTTCCTCCGGGTGCTCCGGTTTCCCCCACAATACCAAACACATACGGTACAGGTGAATTGGGTAAGCTAAATTGGCCGTAGTGTATGAATGTGTATGGATGTTTTCCAGTGATGGGTTGCAGCTGGAAGGGCATCCGCTGCGTAAAACATACGCTGGATAAGTTGGCGGTTCATTCCGCTGTGGCGACCCCAGATTAATAAAGGCAATAAGCCGAAAAAAAAATGAATGAATGAATGAACATAATTTGGTAACACCTTATTTTTAGGTGTCACTTGTGTTCCATGTACTTACTATAGTAATTACAGTTAATTATGCAGTTAATTATGCATATTTACATGTGACTAACCCTAAACCTAACATGTATTATAACCGTAACCAAATACTTTTACTTAATAATTACAGTTAATTCATATTACTTAGTAGTTATAGCTACACTGTAATAAGGACACCTTAAAATAAATGATCTATAATTTATTCTACATATTTACTGATTAAATACAATATAAATCCATTCATGCAAATAATATTTGTATATTTGGCTTTAATTTATTTGCCAAATATTTAATCAGAATTATTTTATTCAGTTAATGAGGTATTTTTGCAGATCCCATTGTAATAGGAAATTGGAAATAAATTGTAAAGTGCAATAACAACATAACACAGTGATATGTTATTTGTTCCTTTATGATCCTTCTGTAATTAATCAACAACTGCACAAAAATAATATTTTTTTCAAATAGCATTTATTTAATATTTACTTTAATGCTTAAACCTCAGAATAACATGCTTTTTTTTTAGTAATTTGTTTTGTGCAACAACAAAAAACATGGAGAATCTGGTCACCATATGAGTATATTACTGAGAGATGTGCCTTTCCTAAGCATCATCATCATCTGTGTCTCATAATGTACATGTCAGGGCTGAACTGTGTCCATGTCTCCTGGTTGATATTAAATCCCTCAACACCTCACCATCTGAAGAATCTGAGCAATTTATTACAGATCCTGTTACCTGCCAGGGTATCCCAATACAGCAATCTATATATAAAGAGCATCATTTCAGCGTATTAACTGAAAACCAATAGTACTTTTAGGTTATTGAGGCGTTTAAACGAATAACAAGTGAATTCAATAGAGTAACGTAAACAAATACCTCATAAATCACACCAGAATATAAATACTGATCATTTAAGCACTACAGAGGCTTTTGAACGGAAAACAAACGTATTCAAACTATAAGGTACAAATTATTATACAAATTATTATTCAAATTATTATACAAGTTATTATACAAATTATTTTCGCGGTTAAAAACAAAAGTCGGATTTATTTGCGTACATAAACTCATATATGGGCCGCACGGTGGCGCAGTGGGTAGCACAATCGCCTCACAGCAAGAAGGTCGCTGGTTCGAGCCTCGGCTGGGTCATTTGGCGTTTCTGTGTGGAGTTTGCATGTTCTCCCCGTGTTTCCGTGGGTTTCCTCCGGGTGCTCCGGTTTCCCCCACAAGTCCAAAGACATGCGCTATAGGTGAATTGGGTAAGCTAAATTGTCCGTAGTGTATGAGTGTGAATGGGTGTGTGTGGATGTTTCACAGTGATGGGTTGCAGCTGGAAGGGCATCTTCTGTGTAAAACATATGCTGGATAAGTTGGCGGTTCATTCCGCTGTGGCGACCCCAGAATAATAAAGGGACTAAGCCGAAATGAAAATGAATGAATGAATGAACTCATATATCACACCAGAATATAAATAGTGATCATTTAAGCGCTGTTGATCAAGCCTCGAGGCTTTTAAACCAAAAACAAAACGTATACAAACGAATAACGTACAAAATATATAAATAATACGATTTTATTTTCGCTAAAAAAGTGCGGTTAAAAACAAAAGTTGGATTTATTTGCGTGCATACACTCATAAATCACACCAGAATATAAATACTGATCATTTAAGCGCTACAGAGGCTTTTAAACGGAAAACAAACGTATTCAAACGAATAACGTAAAACATATCTAAATTATTATCGCGGTTAAAAACAAAAGTCGGATTTATTTGTGTTCATAAACTCGTAAAGCACACCAGAATATAAATACCGATCATTAAAGCGCTCCGGACGACAGATTTCGAAACAATAATAAAAGTAATCGTGTTTAAAACAGCGCACCCACCTGAAGGACGTGATTAAATGAATGTTCCTGCTGTAGATCTTATTATCAAATATTGTTTGACAGTCCGCTTTTCCTCCAGGTGTCCTTCTGTCCGCGTTTGTTGTGGGCACTGCTCGAGCGCGCGCTTCAGGGGGCTTGTGCCAGGGGGGCGCGCAGCGGGCGCACGTGACGTCATACGCGCGCTCCGACAATACAACAAAGCACCGAGAGAGGGCGCTGTAGAACAATAATATCTATTTTATTATTCCAATTTAGAAATATATCAATTAAACATTTCACAGGGGCATACAGACAACAATATCACGTGGACAAAAAAGACAGCACATTTTATCATACAAAAAAAAGAAAGGGGAAAAAATTAAATGTACCCTACAATGGATCCAAGTATGTTAAACATTTGTTTTTTTTACTTTCTTTGCTCAAAGGTTTGGACATATTCTTAAAAAGATGTAAAAAGCTAATTCAAATGAATGGGATACATGCACAAGGACTTTTAATTTGCATATACCCCATTAAAACCATTCTGACCTTCGGTTTACAGTAGTTCTGGCTTTATGAAGATGAAATTTACCCAGAAGACAAAGCAGTAGTAACAGTACAGTATGTTCAAAACAGTAATATTAATTGTTCCAGGGGCCTCACAGTGGCGCAGTGGGTAGCACGTTCGCCTCACAGCAAGAAGGTCGCTGGTCGCTGGTTCGAGCCTCGCCAGTTGGCGTTTCTGTGTGGAGTTTGCATGTTCTCCCTGTGTTCGCGTGGGTTTCCTCCGGGTGCTCCGGTTTCCCCCACAAGTCCAAAGACATGCGGTATAGGTGAATTGGGTAAGCTAAATTGTCCGTAGTGCATGAGTGTGAATGGGTGTGTATGGATGTTTCCCAGAGATGGGTTGCAGCTGGAAGGGCATCCGCTGCGTAAAACATATGCTGGATAAGTTGGCGGTTCATTCCGCTGTGGCGACCCCAGATTAATAAAGGGACTAAGCCGAAATGAAAATGAATGAATGAATAATTGTTCCAGTCCCAAAACCTAGGATTTATATACAGTATTAACATAGAAAGGGCCTCACGGTGGCGCAGTGGGTAGCACGATCGCCTCACAGCAAGAAGGTCGCTGGTTCGAGCCTAGGCTAGGTCAGGCTAGGTCAGTTGGCATTTCTGTGTGGAGTTTGCATGTTCCCCCCGTGTTGGTGTGGTATGTTCAAGACAGTAATAATAATTGTTCCGGGTCCCCGGGTGCTCCCCACAAGTCCAAAAGACATGCGCTATAGGTGAATTGGGTAAGCTAAATTGTCTGTAGTGTGTGTGTGTGAATGTGTGTGTATGAATGTTTCCCAGTGATGGGTCCCAGTGATGGGTCTGCTGCGTAAAACATATGCTGGATAAGTTGGCGGTTCATTCCGCTGTGGCGACCCCAGATTAATAAAGGGACTAAGCTGAAAAGAAAATGAATGAATGAATTAACATAGAAAACTGCTTATGTATACACACAGACACAGACACACACACACACACACACACACACACACACACACACATATTTATTTTCCAAAAAAATGCCCACAATATTCATTTATTCATTCATTTCTTTTCGGCTTAGTCCCTTTATTAATCTAGGGTCGCCACAGCGGAATGAACCGCCAACTTATCCAGCATATGTTTTATACAGTGGATGCCCTTCTAGCTGCAACCCAGTACTGGGAAACACCCATGCACTCTCACATTCACACACACACACTCATCTATACACTACGGTCAATTTAGTTTATTCAATTCCCCTATAGCACATGTGTTTGGACTTGTGGGGGAAACCGGAGCACCCGGAGGAAACCCACGCCAACACGGGGAGAACATACAAACTCCACACAGAAACGCCAACTGACCCAGCTCGAACCAGCGACCTTCTTGCTGTGAGGCGATTGTGCTACCCACTGCGCCACCGTGCTGCCCACGCCCACAATATAATACTAGTAATATTACAAACAAAAATGTATAAATATATGAAGAGTTTATGTGGAAAACATTTTCAGAAATTAATTTCAGCAATTGAACTCTTCAATACTCAATGTAAACACTTTATGTCTGAAAGCGACTTAAACAGCTTCAGTTTAAGTCATTTCTATAAATCATGTTTTTTTATAATAATTGTCCTCTTCAATGCACAGCATAAAAACATCATATCTGAAAATGATTAAAATAATGAACTCTTAATTTCTCATTTTTACATCAGACACTGTTGATTATGTTTTTGTTGATGTTGTTTACTGTATAACATCTTGCTTAGAATGATTCTTAATTTATAAATACGTTAAAAGGTCTAATACTTCAAGCTCATGAATATTCTTTAGCGTCCAGTCATGTGACGTAATTCATATTCATGAGTTTATTAGCAGCAGCGCCCTCTATTGGCTGAGGCGTCCAGGCGGAGCACAGACTCGCACTGCTTGTCCTGCTGAGAAGCGAGTAACCTAAAACAGGGAGAATTCAATTGTTTTACTTCAAATTTGTATTATTATTATTTTTATTTTATTTCACATTTTCTTTCATTCATGTTTTAAATTTGATTAAATTTGTTTTCATCATTTGATATGCTATAAATAGTTATATTTTACTTTATGCACAGCACTAAATAAAAGAGTTAGGATAAAGAAGTCTCGCTTTTGATCACAAAATAAAATAGTGTTTTATTGAAGTT